>JASDQU010374361.1:4388-18730 GCA_032191745.1 Picea mariana | reverse complement strand
GATACACGATTCATGCCCCCCTCGGTCCATGAGGAGGATTTTAGTTTTAAATTGCAACTCATTTTTCTTAAAATTCAAGCTAAAAATAAGCCAAAAGTGCTTGGAAACACATAGACACAAGAGGATTTATTTTTTTACTTCATAAACAATCTGAGCCTGCAAACTGTCTAAACCCTAAACAATAGAAGCTTTTGGAACTCAGGAAGACCTGGGAATCAAAATTTTTCTTTTAGAAAAAAGAAAATATCTTTGAAATGTTTTTCCAAAACAACAGAGACCCGTGTTGTTCACAACCATCTTATGTATGTGTGCGGGCTATGTATAATGCAGAACATGTATGTATGCATGTTGTATAGAAAATGGGGCACATACACCTCTGTAAATTTTATAAAAAAAAATGGACAGAAAACTTTGGAAAGGGAAGATGGTAAGCACCTAGAAGGTGATCAGAGACCCAACCTAACTCAGAACACTCAGAAAAAACTAAAAAACAAATCAAACCAAGATCTCCCACTAAGACCCTATAGAGACTCCCCAGTGGAGTCGCCAATTCTGCTATGGGGAAATTCCCCCTAAACTGGGTCTAAGGAATAGGTAGAGCGATAACTCCCTCAAAATAATCACTTATCTCTCATCTACCCCAAAACAATCTAGACTAAGTGATAAGAGAAAGAGAGAAGATAAAATCAATGAGTGCACCTTGAACCCTTACGGTTGATGTAGACCTCTTCTACTTGTGTTGCCTCTTAGATCATAGATCTCCTCATAGAGATAACCTACGAGGGGTTAAGAATATAATGTAACAACATTTGCAATCTCTAGTAATCACTTAAAATCCTAAATATAAATGTAAATCATTAAAATAGACAAGAAAATGTACATATAGGGTTGTGGGACAAAGATAATCTCTTTTATTCAAATTCAATATGAAAAGTTACAACCTTTGCTTGTGAACACCCCTCTATGAACCACGTCTGAGATCCTCTGTCATGGCTCCAAGTGCATTGATCCCACATAAAATTCTCACAACCAATATTCCATAAAGGGAAGAAGCAAGGGTTGCATAGGGAGAAAGGCTGAGAGGAAAATTTGAGGCTAAAACTCATAGCAAGATGCAAAACTTGGGAAATGAGAGGGCAAGGATTTTGGCAGAGTTTTCTTATTCTCTTGTTCATATCTCTAAATGACTCCCCAAGACCTCCTTTTGTATGAGAAAAATATGGTTATTCGGTTTGGGGACATGCTACACAGGGTAAAATGGTTAGGAAACCCTCCATAGCCCATAAAATCCACCGAAATACTTTTTGCAAATTTTGAAGGTAAGTGTGGGATACTTAGCATGCAACAATCATATGTACGTGAGATAACTAGCATGAAACACGCGTGTATACGCAAGATATTAATGCATTAGGGCACATACATTATCCAAAAAATGGTTTTTTAGAAGGAAACCTCAACAGAATGTTTAGAAAAGTATAAAATGGATGGACCAATGTCTTGGATGCATAGATGTGGAATTTTGGATTATAACATTTAGGGAATACAACTTTCCTATGGCAAGGATTATAAATTTGAACCAAAAATATCTGGGGTGACCGGTACAACTGATCATGCACTCCCTCATTACAACATTTTATATATCAGGGTAGTCATCTTGCTCCATTTCCCATGTGATCTCTTGCCAATGCCTTCTCTCCATTGCTTCATAGTGGTTTCTTATATGTGTTGGTGACTAAAAAAAAAAAAAATTGTTGCATATTCAATCTCTGCTACTTCTTCAACAATTTAGTCTCTACTACATGTAGACTCAATATCTACTAGCTCTTTTCCTCTTCGCTCTTTCAAAATTCTTGTCTTCTTTGATCCACTTCGATCTTTTCTTTATCGGTTCACTTCTCTTTACATATTCATGGCTTCTTTGAGAATCCTCCAACACATTAAGGTTTTCAACATGAATAGAACCAACATTTCTTGATTTCTACCCGCTAGTGCTTGTTCCAATGACAATTTACTTTCTCCTTTTATCATGTTTCAACTTGCTCGCATCTGCTCAATGATGTTGAAACATTTTCCACATAATGGCTCAACGTCATTAATACTTTCTCTTCAAATATGAAGAGGCTTTTTCCTACATCTTGCAACTTCTTTTCCTTGGAAGTCGGGTCTTCCATATTGAAAAATATTCTCTCCATGAAGACTCTTCGAGCGATACCCTTCTTCATCTATCCACTTCTTGCAACACTTCTTCTACTGCTCAATATTCGTGTTCATCCCCAGCACTGATCTCTTGTTCATATCTAGTGTCAGGAAGTTCGTTCTCTTCATCTATGATATGGGTGTTATTCTCTTCTCCATGTTGCGCTTCACTACCTTCTCTTCTTCCTTCTTATTCAACGACTAAACTCGTCTCAATTGGAATCTTTTCATCCAGTAATTCCTTAACTTTCTGGTCATTTCACTTCTTGCAGTGATTTGTTGATCCTCCCTTTATTTATCCACTTCCGCGATATCTTTCTTTCAACAATTGTTTTTTTATTCGTAATGATGTTTTTCTTTAGTATTCTTTCTGATTCAATGTCTCTAATTTCCATACTTTACCTATCCATTGTTAGAGTGGCTAATTCCAACAATATAACTATACCAATATTGAGGTAGCTAAACTCAATAAGGTTCAATACATTCTTTGAATATTCTAAAAATATGTTCTCACATAACCAAAGAATTAAAGCATTAAAGTTATTTTCATCATTAAGAGTCTATAATAACTTGCACAAGTAGCCAGTAGTTCAACACACTAAGCATTCTTTCAACTACATTCATACTTCAACAAACAAATTGTTACCCAAACATTTTGATAATTCCATCCAAATCCACGTCAAATATCACATGTATGACACTTCACATTTGTCTAGCACATGGAATAGTCCATTCTTTCATTGTTTTCCAACAAAGCATATTTGATAGTTTGTGCCAAACTTTGATCCATAGCCTTCTCTTTCACACTCAGGTCACCATGGACAACAACCCTCGGAATACACATATTTTAAAGAATCATATATATATATATATATATATTTTTTCAGGTCACCATGGACAACAACCCTCGGAATATACATATTTTAAAGAATCCTTTTTAATATATATATATATATATATATTTCTCCACCAAAAAAACAATACCTTCACTAGTTGCATGCTCACTGGGTGAGTCTTCCACACTGCTTAATATAGCTCAACAAATTCAACACATAGTCTCTACAGAGTGACTTAATTTATTCTTTGTGGCTCTTCTCTAGCATGTGGTTGTATAGTTTTTCAGCCTACTTCTTCCCGCACTAATCAAAGTTCATCCACATTAAGCAATGACTTTGAATAGCTCAGCATTCTTGTTCATCCCCGAGACTGATCTCTTGTTCTTATCTAGTGTCGGCAAGGTCGTTCTCTTTATTTATGGTATGGGCGTTCTTCTCTTATCCATTTTGCGCTTCACTACCTTCTCTTATGCCTTCTTCTTCGACGACTAACCTTGTCTCACTTGGAATCTTTTCATCCAGTAATTCCTTCACTTTCTGGTCGTTTCACTTTTTGCTTCACTTCTTGCAGTGATCTATCAATCCTCCCTTTATTGATCCACTTTTGCGATACATTTCTTGCAACAATTATTTTTTTATTCGTACTGATTCTTTGCTTTGGTATTATTTATGATTCAATGTCTTTAATTTCCATACTTTACTTATCCATTGTTAGAGTGGCTAATTCTAACAATATAACTATACCAATATTGAGTTAGCTAAATTGAATAAGGTTCAATACATTCTTCAAATATTCCAAAAACATGTTCTCACATTACCAAAGCATTAAAGCATTAAAGTTATTTTCATCACTAAGAGTCTATAGCAACTTGCACAAGTAGCTAGTAGTTCAACACACTAAGCATGCTTTCAACTACAATCATACTTCAACAAACAAACCGTTACCCAAACATTTTGAGAATTCCATCCAAATCCATTTCAAATATCACATGTATGGAACTTCACATTTGTCTAGCACATGAAATATTCCATTCTTTCATTGTTTTGCAACAAATCATATTTGATAGTTTGTGCCAAACTTTGATCCATAACCTTCTCTTTCACACTAAGGTCACCATGGACAACAACCCTCAGAATATATATATTTTAAAGAATCCTTTTTAATATATATGTATCACCACCAAAAAAATAGTACCTTCACTAGTTGCATGATCATCGGGCGAGTCTTTAACACTGCTTAATATAGCTCAGAAAATTCAACACACATTCTCTACAGAGCGACTTAATTTATTCTTTGTGGCTCTTCTCTAGCATGTGGTTGTAAAGTTTGTCAGCCTACTGCACTAGTCAAAGTTCCTCCACATTAAGAAATGACTTTGAATAGCCTTAACAACTACCCATTGGCTCTAACTATCAAATATACACAACACCTTCAATAATATTTTGTTTCTCATTCACTAAAAATGGTTTCCATAGGCATCTATTGCTCTTTGACAATCCTTGTTGCCTCCAAAGAAATAACCAACAAAACCTTCCTCAATTCTGGAAAGACAGAACCCTTATCGTCTGGTTCCTTTTCTCTTGTGCACGAACCCTCGACACAATTTTCTTCTGCTTAGATCTTGCATACAAACAGAAAACCGACGACAATTCTTCATGTGACTCATAGAGTGTTATAGAAAGATTTACCCCACCATTGCTATATTGCATAGAGGGCCTTTTTACATTTCCCTATGCAGACTTTTCATCCCTTTTTGATGAATCTAGAGCCAAAAATACACATTTTTTCACATATACACGCCCTATCTACTATACAGCATGCATATACATAGGTTTCTCCACTACAGCTCACGTACATCGAGATTTGTGCCAGAAAATACAAAAATGGAGTCGGGTTTCCATGTCACGATAGGAGATCTCTGATACTTGGCCTTCCACATACTAGAAACGTTCCAACTCGGCCCTTTAGTTGCATTTTGAAGACTATAAAAGCACAATTTCGAGCTATGGAAAATAGGATAAAGCATTCAACTTTGAGATCAAAGTTACTCTGGAGAAATTGCTTCATATTGATTCTGCATTTGTTTGTCCCTCAAGTCTGAACACAGTGTTCAGCCCCCAATCTCTTTCCCTATTGTTGAGAGAACCTCATTGTCTCTCTCCTATGAGCTTTCCTTTGGTGCAGGATTGAAGTGGTGGAGGCCTAGTTGGAAGGAACTTGGTTCCTTGGTTTTGAACCGTGTCAACACAGAAGTCTGTAATATTGTCACTTCTGTTGATCAATTATTAATAGAAATACTCCTTTCCCGTCCTATTGGTATCGTGAAAATATATGATTATTATCCATGGGCATATTTATAATGTTTATTAATGGATTATGTTATCTAATGTGATAACCCCTTTATACTATCACCATGTACATGCTATTATTGTTTATTGAGAACTTGTTGCAGGTATAAAGCTTTGGGTCGAAGTGCCCAACTATGCAATCATTCTACTTATTACACTCCATCCACTTATCCTTCTTCCACCATGTTGGTTCCTACGAACACTTTTCCCATGGTTGACCTCCATCTGTCCTCTAGTGTTTCATCCGAGGGAAGTTATTTTTGTAGTATGGGCAACCCCCTTCACTAAGTTCCTTCATCTGGGGGAAACATATATCCTCACATGAGTAACCCTTATCATGACACTTTCTCTTTGCAAGAAGCTTCCTCAATGTCAAGGCCCCTACAACCCTCTATGAATTAGTATGGAGGAGGATACTATCATGCTGGACGGGGACAGCATGTAAACCAGGATTCTTCCTGGCCTACAATTTCTCAGAACCAATCTTTCTTTGGACCTTGGTCTCAAATTCCGCAATTCCCCACTGCCACAAGTATAGTCACTACGTGTCATAATGGCATTATATCACCAACCTATGCTATCCATGTTGGATATTGGTTGACAACCTCTGCGAGTCATTTTGAAGACCTGAAATCAGCCACTGCAACTCATGTTGGGGGCACAAGTCCAATCACTGCATATCATACTGGCATTATATCACCAACCTCTGCTAGTCATGTTGGAGATTGGTCGACAACCTCTGCGAGTCATGTTGAAGACCTGCAACCAGCCACTGCAAATCATGTTGGGGGCACAAGTCCAGCCACTGCATATCATACTGGCATTATATCACCAACCTCTACTAGTCATGTTGGAGATTGGTCGACAACCTCTGCGAGTCATGTTGAAAACCTGCAACTAACTGTTGCAAATCATGCTGGGGGCACATTTCTGGTCACTGCTAGTCACACTACACATCCATCACCAACCTCTGCTAGTCATGTTGGGGATCCATCACCAACCTATGCTTTTCATGTTGGAGATTTTCTACTAGCCTCTATAAGTCACGTTGGGAGCATCTCACCAGCCACTGCAAGTCATGCTAGGGGAATTCATATGATTGAGAAGCCTAGACATCTCAGACGTAATCCTAGATTCCTTTGAAGGACTTGTGAAGGAATTCACCTTACTCTTTTGTGTCCTGTTACTGCTAGGATACCAGAAATGTGGGGCTCACCTAAGGGCCCTTTGGGTTCTAAGGAATCTATAGTTCCACAACACTCTATTCCTTCTTTGGTTGATACAACAGTCACACTGATGCAATCTTCGGCTGACACCCCTTTTCCTTTAGGGATTGATGCATCCTTTGACCTTGTTGTCTCATATCCCATTCAACCTGTGGTCACGTTGATGCAATATTTGACCGAAACCTCTCCTATGTTCGGGGGTGATGCGTCTCTTGACCTTGTTGTCTCACATCTTGTTCAACCAATGGTTGTGTCGATGCAATATTTGACCGAAAACACTCATGTTTTTTGGGGTGATGCACCTCCTAACCTTGTTGTCTCACATCTGATTCAAACAATAGTTGAGGAAGTGATTGTATCGATGCAATATTCGATCGGCCCACCTCCTCTCTTAGATAGTGACAAGTCTAAGGAAGCGGTCGTTCCAATGCAATTTTTGGTTGATCTCACTCTTCTAGTTCTGGTTCTATACCTTCTATGCCATGTCCTTAGCATTTATATTACTTCACCTTCTAAACAAGAAAGATTTTTACTCTTCCCAAGTTCTCTCCCTTCAAGTCTTTATGAGATTCCCTTTGATTGGGATGGTATTGTGGGGTATCCAATGTCTTCACCTATGTCTTTTCTAGGAAGAGACATTATCTGATATAACACGGAGACGATAACCTCCGCTAGCACTTTTCCCTCCTCGACTTGGAAATCTTCGGGTCTTCCCAAGCTTGTGTCGGTTCTTCATAAGATACTGACATTCCACAGAAGGTCCACATGGTAGCCTTGGCCTCCCCTGTGGCTTGCTGCCTAGAATCTTCCTAACGAATCTGAGTTAAGCTATTTTTCGACTCGTTCAAAAAACAAAAATATTATCGAGCGATTTGTCCATTTCACACTTGTTAAATTGGACTTGAAAGGTCGTGAGTCTTAGCTAAGCTCTTTTCAGACTCCTTTTATAAAAACCGAGAATATTGTTGAGTGATTTTTCCCTTTCACACTCGTTAAATTGGATTTGAAAGGTCATGAGTCTTAGTTAATCTCTTTTCCGACTCGTTATCAAAAATAGAAAAGATCACCGAGTGAACTTGTCTTTTTCACACTCGTAAATTGGAGTTGAAAAGACGTCTATTTGGCACAAGTTTATCCCTTTTTCACACCAAGTAGACTAAAAGACATAAAAAAGGACATTTTTTGGAGTTAAGTTGTGATTGCATCTCATGCCCTTGCTTGCAGTATTGAGCCTTTAGCCGGTTCTCGCTTCGCGCTATAAACCATTGCCTAGGAAATTTTTACATCCTCAACCAAGCAGAGCCTTATTTATATCCTTTGCAATTTGACACCCTATACCCTGGAGGGAACATCACCCCGAGTGTCCATCTCACACATGCATTTCCTTGCATTGAGCATAGGTACGTTCCACTGCTGGAACTAGTTTTGCTTACTTGCAACACTCGTTTCCTCCTCTGTATCATAGCATTCATTTGTTATGAAAAAACAAAAAAATACAGGTGGGAAGGGAGTATTATATTAAAATTGGCAGCAGTCATTGATTAAGGTTGGTTGTCATTGATGTCAACTCTTGAAGAAAGCCCTGTAGCACAAAGACTTGGGTAATGGACCCATGATTGTTTGATGTAAATATGACTCATTATTGTTTTTTCATGGTTCATAAGAAGTAAATATGGATGAAATCCAAAGTGGCTCCCTTATGGTGAAAGCCCTCATGGGAAGACGCTTTGCGGAGTAAGAGAACCCATGATTAATTGTGGAATAATGAGATGAAGGACAGTGAGTTTGTCCAGAAAACTATACTAGATGGATATTTCTTGTCATTCCATTTCTTGTGGTATGTGGAATGTCACATAACTCCTCACGGATTGAGAGTTATGGCCTTACAAAGTTGGAGGACCCTCATATGTCATCTAGAAGCCCCAAAAGGTCCAAGTAGTCAAAGTGGTTTAAAAGATTTTAAAAGGTAAATAATAAAGTGAAGTGATGAGTGTATTATAATTCAAAGTGAATACAAAATCAATTATTTCAATAATAAATTTAATGGATAAATTAGAAGTGGGTTAACCCTAAAATAAGGAAAGTGGGCCAAGTGACCTAGAAGATGTTTTTAAGGAAGCTACTTGGAGAGTATAAATAAGAGGCAAGGCTCTCTCATTTTAATTACACTTGAGCATATTGAATATCTATAGGTTTCTGAGGTAACCAAGGATATCTAAGCCGAATTTATGAGGAAGGTGAAGAAAATAAGGCCGAAATGCAAGGAAGGATAAATTCTTTTGATGGTGCTTTCTAAGGTATGTTATTTACAGGTCATCTCACCATTTTCGCTATAAATCTTCTTTTATAATGATTCAAACTGTGAAATTGATATTCCATTGAGAAAAAATACCCAAGTATATGTGGTAAAAAATTCATCTTGTGGGTCATTGTATTTTTGGAGTTACACTCCGTGGAAAATAGGGTTTGTGGATAGTCCTAAAACTACTCAAAAACAGGTGTTTCGGGTAAAAACATCTTAACTTCTTCATAACAGATCTAAATTTAGTGAGAACAAATGTGTTGGTTAGGGTACATTCTATAGTATGATGTGTAATAGTTTTATATCAATCAATGAATATTTCATGTGGGGCACACTCTACAAGGTCGCTCTCTAGAATAAGCCAGAATTCAACAAGGTATGTCATTTTTGCTATAACTCCTTTTCTGAGAGGTTCCAAGTAGTGACACCTGGAGGAATTGCATAAAACACACTAAAGAACATTTTGTATCAGTTTTAGATCTTTATACATTACAGGTTCAAAGTTATTATTATTTCCAGTTAGGGTTGTTGACTAATCCAAAACTAAGCATGTGAGACTAAAGAAAATTTTGATGAAAATGCTAGTCTCTTGTTGTTAAATTTAAGGAAGGGTTCTAGGAATGTGATCATATAAACCCGGTCTATTACAGAGCTACAAATCAGATTTGGATGATGAAATTGATGAGGGATTTTGGTTGAGGTACATGTTGAGTACATGGTTGAGACAAGTAGTTGATGAGTTGGCACATACATGAGGTGTATAGTTGATGATGTTGGTAAATATTGATGAGTCATAGTCAATGAGTAGTTGACACATGATTGGTACATAATTTTTNCATGGTTGAATACACTTGTTTATGGTACAGGTTGATTACAGGTTGGTGCATGGTTGATGCACTTGTTTATGGTACAGGTTGATTATAGGTTGAGGTACAGGTTGATGCATGGTTCATATTTATTGATACGGGTTTACAATGATATATCTCACAATGATAGTGTGACAGTGGTTCCATCATTCTACTTCTACTTCAGGGTGGCAGGACGAGGCAAGGACAGGTGGTTCTAGCCACCTTTCGGTTGTAGCCGAAGAACATAGGAGGTTGTAGCCTCCTTCTGGTTGTAGCCAAAGAATTTAGGAGCTGGAGCTTCCCTCAGGTTGTAGCCTGAGAAACTATGGGGTTGGAGCCTCCTTCCAGCTGCAGCTGGAAAACAAAGGAAGTTGGTGCTTCCAATGAATGTAATTCTTCAAGACATATAAGAAAAAGCATTATGTGGTTTTCTCCCGATTTGGGTTTCCACGTAAAACATTGTTGTACTGTGTATGTGTGTGATTGTTTATTTCTTACTTCTCATTATTACATAATAATTCTACATTGATATAACATTTGAAGAAAAATGATTATAATTACGCTATTACTGATTCACTCGCCCTCTCAGTAATCCAACAATTGGTATCAAATCAAGTTCCTTCAAAAATATGTTTAACCACTGAAAGGTAGATCATGGAGAGTACCAACTCATATAAAAATGGAATACCACAGTTTCATGGACAAAAGTATGTTTTTGGAAGAATAAGGATGAAGACATATATATAGGCACAGAGATTGCGAATTTGGCAATCAATTATAGATGGATACACAGCACCAACATTTCCACCAACAAATGACAAAGCAGTGAAACTCGGTGAGAATAATTCCAAAGCCAAAAATGCACTTTTGAATGGTATCAGTGATATGGTATTCACCAAAGTTGCACATTGTAAATCTGCTAAAGAGATTTGGGACAAGTTTCGAAATATTTATGAAGGAGATTCAAAAGTCAAAGAAGCAAAGATTCAAACTTACAAAGTTCAGTTCAAATAACTAAAAATGAAGGAAGATGAAGATATCACAGCCTACTTCTTACGAGTCGATGAAACAGTGAATGCAATCATAGGATTGGGAGAAAAAATCGAAGAATCTGTAATTGTTCAAAACGTACTAAGATCTCTTCCTATGAGATTCAACTCTAAGATATCAGCACTAGAATAAATATCAGATCTAAACTCAATAAGCATGGATGAACTGCATGGAATCTTCATAGCATATGAGACAAGAACTGAATAGGAAAATCCGGATGTAAAAGAAGCATCCTTCAAAGAATCCAAAAGATCAAAGAAAAATAAAAACGAACAAGAAGAATATAGCAGTGGTAGTGACGTCTCGGAAGATGATGAAGAACTGGCCAACTTCATCAAAAGACTGAACAAGGGAACCAATGGTAGGTATAGTGGTAAGCTTCCTTTAATTTGTTTTAATTGTGATGGTATTGGTCACTTTGCTAACAAATGTTCTCATAAGAAAAAGAGAAATGATGAAGGTTACTCAAAAGGTAGACAAACATATAAAGGTAAAATAACTACAAAGAAAGTTTTCAAGAAAATCTTTTGCACCAAAGAAGACATATCATCATCAGATGAAGATGAAGTTAGTGACAGTGAAACAGGGAGAGTTCTATTTATGGCAGTAGAAGAATCTGATAAAGAAGACTCCGAAGAAGAATATGAAGAAGCATATGAAGAAGAAATTGAAGAGGCAGAAGTTGACTTCTGAGAATAATTAATGAGTACCATAGAAGTTATCAGAAGAGAAAAGAAGAAAAACAAGAAACTGCAAGAAGAAATAGATAAGAAAAAAGACACTCAAGAATTAGAACAAATGATAAAAAAAATGAAGGTTCAAATAGAAGAAGATAAAAGAATTGAAGAAGCACTCAAAGAATAACTAGAAGGAAAGGACAGGATCATTGGAAACCTAGAAGCAGATATTGTCACACTAAGAAAGGATATTAAAAAGAAAAATATGAAGAATAACTCAAAATTTTCGGATGACATTATCAGCAGTCAAAAATCTCATCTTGACAAGTCTGGACTTGGATACAATCAGACAGATAAGGGATCAAGCTCCAAAACAACATAGAAAGAAACAAATCCAAAAAGATATGCAGAAACAATCAAAGGGGATAAAAAGATATACAAGGAAGATTATAGGGACACTCCTCTGCTGAGAAGATTCAGATTTCATAATCAACAATAGATAGACAGCCCTCAAGAATAAGAGGATTCATAAGAGCACCTACTTTCAGAAGATCTTCAACTACCAGGTATCAAACTATATTTTTTGGTTTATGTTATGCATGTAACAATTTTGGACATAAAGCCGTAAATTGTAGAGATAAAAATAGGAATAATAACTACTTTGAGAGCCATACACAAAGGGGTTATTCAAGAATACCTAATGAAACACAGAGACGAAATTACAACAAGTTTGAATATTTGAGAACTGAAGTAGAATGTTACAAATGTAACAATTTTGGACACATGGCCAAAAATTGCAGAATGACAATCCCTCCTAAAGAACTTCAACAGAGTCACAAATAAGAACCTAGGAAAATGAAATGGATAAGAAAGAAAGATTAGTATAGAAATGAAGAATGCACAATCGCTCTACAAGCTAAACAGAAGAAACGTGGTTGGTATGATGACAATGGATGTTCAAAACACATGACAAGTGATAGAGACAAGTTTCTTACATTACGAAAGGAAAGAGATGGATCAGTCTCCTTCAGAAATGATGATTCAGCCAAAATCATTGGAAAAGGCACAGTCTGAATTGGGAACAAGAATGAAAAGGNTCAGATTTCAGAATCAACAATAGATAGACAGCCCTCAAGAATAAGAAGGATTCATAAGAGCACCTCCTTTAAGAAGATCTTCAACTACCAGGTATCAAACTATATTTTTTGGTTTATGTTATGCATGTAATAATTTTGGACATAAAGCCGTAAATTGTAGAGATAACAATAGGAACAATAACTACATTGAGAGCCATACACAAAGGGGTTATTCAAGAATACCTAATGAAACACAGAGATGAAATTACAAAAAATTTGAATCTTTGAGAACTGAAGTAGAATGTTACAAATGTAACAATTTTGGACACATGGCCAAAAATTGCAGAATGACAATCCCTCCTAAAGAACTTCAACAGAGTCACAAATAAGAACCTAGGAAAACGACATGGATAAGAAAGAAAGATCAGTATAGAAATGAAGAATGCACAGTCGCTCTANGTGATAGAGACAAGTTTCTTACATTACGAAAGGAAAGAGATGGATCAGTCTCCTTCAGAAATGATGATTCAGCCAAAATCATTGGAAAAGGCACAGTCTGAATTGGGAACAAGAATGAAAAGGAAAAAAATGTTCTTCTAGTAGAATATATGAAACATAATCTTTTAAGTGTGAGTCAAATCTGTGAACAAGGTCATAAAGTTACTTTTGATTCACAAAAGTGTGAGATAAGAAAAGAAGGTTCAGGGAAATTGGTCGTTACAACTGCAAGAACTTCAAGCAACATATATGTGTTAAGTAAAATTGGAAATGAAAAGTGTTGTCTAGGAAAGGTAAATGAAATTTGGCAATGGAACAGAAGAATGGGTCACATGCATTTTGATAACCTTGTCAAAGTTAGCAAAAGAGAAGCAGTTAGAGAAATTCCCCAGATCATGAAACCAACCAACACTTTATGCAAGCATTGCCAACAAGGAAAGCAAACAAAGACCAGGTTCAAATCAAAGGAATATTCAACAACAAAACCACTGGAAATTTTGCATACTAATCTAGTTGGACCAACTACATCAAAAGGCTTAAAAGGTGAGACATACTTTATGTTATTAGTTGATGATTATACAAGAATGACTATAGTTTGTTTTCTCAAGAACAAGTCAGAATCTTTTGAAAACTTCAAGATCTATAAGGAAATGGTTGAAAATGAGATGGATTCAAGAATCAAATGCTTAAGATCGGATAATGGAGGAGAATTCACCTCAAATGAATTTATGGACTACTGCAGCAATCGTGGAAAAAAAAGTCAATTCTTTGTCTCTAGGACACCTCAACAGACTGGAGTTATTGAAAGAAAGAACAAGACAGTACAAGAAATGGCTCGAACAATGATAATGGATTCAAAGTTGACAGATATTTTTTGGACAGAGGTAGTGCATACAACAGTTCACATTCAAAACAGAGTAATGCTCAAAAACAACACTGATAAAACTCCCTACGAGCTATGGAAAGGAAGACCAGCAAATGTGAAGCACTTCAGAGTTTTTGGAAGCAAATGCTACATCAAAAGAGAAGATGGCAAAATGGGAAATTTTGACTCTCGTGTGGACAAAGGAATACTTGTTGGTTTCTCAAGTACAAGGAAAGCATACAGGTTTTACAATCTAATATTAAACAAAGTTGTGGAAAGAATCAACATAAAAATTGATGAAACAGGAAGACCAGAATCTAAGGAAGAAGAAAACAAATCAATGGAACAACTTTTCGAAGAAGAATATGAAAAATAAGTAGAAGAGGAAGATGAAGATGAAGAGAATCCGACAGAAGAAG
>JASDQU010374360.1:73241-87906 GCA_032191745.1 Picea mariana | reverse complement strand
TCTTCCTTCAGTTTGGACTATTCCCTTTTGTATATTTCTCTTGGGTGGGACCGATATGAGATGTAAGCCAGTATAAACCAACTTGGAAAAAAAAATGGAATTAAGCTTAACTAAGGGGAAGAGGTTGAAATTGGGATAACCCACTGCTCAAGCATCCATACGAAAATTTTATACCACAGGCCTAGTACTAATACATTAACCATGTGAGCATCCAATTACTTTATAAGATACTAACTACTAGAAAGAAAACACATATGCAATGAGATAATGGCAAGAAAAATAATTCATCTACCAGAACCATTCATCACATAATAAGACAATGATTCATCTTCATCATTAAAGAAAAGAACAACAAAACATTGCATCAGATAACTTGACAACAAAATTAATTGCTCTTACTCATTACAACATCATTCATGAAACATGATAGGAAATAGTTCTTCTCCATGTCCAATAACACATGTAGTTGATGAAAATAACTTGTCTTTGGTCCAGAAGGACTTATCAATTCAAAGCATATTCAAAATAATTCTTAACAACCAGAAATAAATATTTCTTTCCACAACCATCGAACTCTAACTAATTGGTTGATGTCTTTATTTATAATCTAAATTTCAACTAAAAACAACAGCTAAGTGCAGTTTAAGCAAAGAAAAATATGCCACGTGGCGTCATTTTCTAACAATTTATTTAACAGTCAGCTGAAGATAGTTCTTTGAAAGGATGAATTTTCTCGTACTCAGACCAACTGATAAACAAATCCTTGCAGGTTTAGGCCCATGGGAACCTGTGCTGCTCCATCTAAGACGCATAAAATCCTCTGATCTCCACCGCATGCACTTGGTACTTCACTAGACTGGTGTTTAAATGTTGTATCATGGTTTGAGCCTTCATTGGATGTTCCATAAATATTTTCACTTGTTCTGGCGATGTATCAGTCACCTTGGATAGCTCTCCGGCACATAGTGAATCCTGATTGGCATGTGATCTGACTATGTCTCATAAGTTGATGAAGTTGTTGGGGTCGCTGAACTTGGGGAGTCCTATATCCTTCATTGCTCCGTTGATTTTACCCCAATGTTTCCTTCAGGTTCCTCGGTAAGGTTACAGAGTGGACTTTGTTTGGTAGTCAGAGGGATATTTCCTGCAATCAGGATTGAAATCGTTTAGAAATAACTTATCAGGCAAAACATAGGAAGATGTAAGCATAAAAAAAAATGATGTGTACCTATAGAGCTCGCTAGTCATGATTATTAAACACTTACATGATCCCAGTAACCTTTTGAATGACCTGTAGTGTCTCTGTCTGCACCACCGCTCCTCTTCATTTTGGATGAGTTACATATGCATGCTAGATTAGGTATGGTAGATACGAGCGTTGAAGCCATTCCAAAGGCCGATTGCCCCTTGGGGTCGGGAAAGGATGCCAGAGCTAAATGTGTGCCGAAAGTGTGCGTCAACTCCCAAAAGGTTGGATACCGTAATAACGGAAGTCGTTAAATGCCTTAGGTCGAGGAAATTTGTTACCCTAGAAGCCATATCACCAAGTGTGTCAACCATCATTCACTAATAATGGAGGCTGGGAAGAGTAAAGAGATTGGAATGATTGTACCATATATTCTCTACAACTCCTATCAGCTGTGTTTCATACATCCTAGATCATTCATCATGAAAATATGACGCATTAATTCTTCAAAACATCCCATCACAATGTATGAGTATTTCTTGGGATGTTTCGTCTCGCTGCCCCGCTCTGCTATAAATCCTAGATGTTCTGTGTGGGTTCTACGCATCATCTAAGCTTGTATACAAGTAGGGACTGGTCTTGTGAGCCCAATTCTATTAGACTCTGTGTTATGGCCCTTCATCTAGTCCCAAACGTATAAGAACATACGCAATCACACCATGGGATCCCCTCAAAACATGAGATGGGGTTTGTGAGGTAGCTGGAGCACCAGGTTTGAACCCCAACATGCATGGGACTCTTTCTTATTGGCATTGAGCATCTCCGAGGTTTCAAAAGGAGGTCCCTACCTTCACTTGGAAATGATTTTAGTGCCTCAAGCAGAGTTCAAAGTGGAGAAAATTACGTCTGAAGGACACATGTTGGAGGCCGCACCTTCTCAAAAGCATACACAACAGAGGAGGGGAAGGCCCAGAAAAAATAAGGAAGTAGGAGGAAGCCATATATTGACTGAGCTGAGTGCGCACCTGACCGCTAAGGAGTTCATAATGCATGCTGCTTGGCTAAAGCTTATCAGGACTACCAGTCGAGGAAGTGGGAGCCAAATGATAAGGACAGGGGAATCGGGTTCTAACGATGAAATCCCCAATAAACAGCTGGAGCAGGCACAACTTTTCATAGCCAAACTTTATCAATAAAATAGAGAATTGTGGAGACAACTGGCGGCATAGAACCATGAGGTATCAACACCGCAAGGTCGTGAAGGAAGCACAAATTGGCTCAAGAGATAGCTTCAGGAAGCACAAGATACAATTGTGCAGTAGCACAAGGCGTAGAGGATGATGGAGGAGGAGAACATAAGAACATTACAAGGTGCATGGAGCAGTTGGGGTGTAGGAGATACATGATGGGCGGACCCTTGTTTTGTATTCTCAGGAGTGACATATGCTTTGATAGTTTTCCCTGTTTGTTGTGAGAATTTTCATGTTCTTGATGTAACTGGGTTGGCTGGCCAAGGTGTTGGTAGTGTTTATTGTATGTAACTTGAGCCTGGTGGGAACCTTAATATACGAAATTTCAAAAAATGTTTTTCCTGAACAGATTCTAGTCATAGAAGTTGAATGTATCATGTTTTCTGTTTGTGTGTAAATCTACCATGTTCTTATCTAAGCTTCTCATAAATTATGTGATTTTGTAATTACCGTTGTTCTTAGTTGTTTTGTAAGTTCGTTGATATTTTCCTTTAGAAACTTTGGATGCTGAATGATGCCGACCTGGTGTCACTAACTCAGGGCTCATTAAATAAAACCTAGAACTCGGCTCATGGGTAAGGGTTGCGATCGAGACTTCGTTTAAGTCGAATGCACTAAATTGAGCTAGATACTGCGACTGACGATGCGGGGTGAGTATCGGGGATTGACGTTCAAAAAATCAACGCATAGTTCCTTCATGGGTTATCGTCCTTTGAAACTTCCGATGCCGAAAACGTCTCGGAGGTCGGCGATTATTATTTCATTTTTCGTTCAATGCTTATTATTTTATCCTTTCACGGATGCCAAATTGATCGGTCATCGACGATATTCTTGGTGGTGTTTATCGCAAAATAAATTTCGCATCTGTCGACACCGATGAAGATTGGGGCTCGACAACTTTGGTTCTCTCTAGTGTTCTCTTTCACACTTAATCCTTCCCGATGCCAAAATCTTAAGTGCGTTCGGGAAAACTTTGACTGTCATTTCTCTAATTTAGATATTAGTATTTTAAGTTAATGATTTTCACATGTCCAAGCAAGCTTTTAAAGACTTAATAAAAAACAAAAAAAGATAAGCAAAGGACACATTTTTCATACTAGACAATGCCAAAAGGTCAAGTTGTACCCAAAAAGTTAAATTTTTACGTATACTTTTTAGGGTTTGTTGAGTGCTCAACACATTGGTAGTTAGTCCTAACATCATTTCTTAAATTTCAAATGCATATAGTATAGCATAGCATAACATAGTTTAGTTTCTTCTTCTTGGATTTTATTTCATATTGCTCTTGTTTCTTGTTATATCTAGCATGTGTCTTTTGTAGGTACAACATGTGACGAATCATGGCTTCAATAACAATGCCATAACCATGAATATAATACATTCATACATAAAATTTAGAGCTTAGAGTAACAAAACCCACACATAGCATGCATTATCCATCTTCCATTATGTCGCAAATAAAACCAATATTTCACCATCAATCATGTAGAACCTTGTAAGCATCATTGAACAACAACATAAAATGTGTAACAAGACTATCTCTGATCCTCCAATATACAAGGGGGTCCCACCTACTAGTATTATATATATATTATTAGCTTTTAAATAATAGGATTTTAGCAATACTTTGTGGGCAAAATCCTCATTGCGATTTTTATCGTCAACAAAATGGTGAATCCATAGGGAAATCTATTTCCAACAGATTAAGAACTCAGAACACATGATTTCGTAGAACAAGAACAACAGATCGAAAGATATAACCAGAATGATTATGCAATAGGGGGAAGTGAGAGGATTTAATGGAAAAATGACCAGAAATTTGGGAATAACTCATGAAAAATGTTAAGTATGAGAGGGTTTATTCCTGTATGCATAAGCATTCAGCCATAACATTCTCTTTACTTCAAGGAGAAAATTTTATGGACTTTCTCTTTTAACTCTCAAATGGATGAAGAAATGAAAAGCAGAAGTGGGAGATAACCAATTTCTTTATAAGACAACAGTGAAAGAAGATAACAAATTCAAGTGTGCTTTCAGGGGAAACATTGTAACAACTGTGTAAGCTTGATTTTTATTGACTAACAATACCTTGCAGAAGTGTCACTATGGAAGAACTAATCCAACATCTTATTCTTGACCAAAAATCAACTAAAGGATGAAAAATCAACAAAAATCATGACAGAATTAAGACTACAAAATTTAAAACAACATAAAATAAAAAGATAGAATTATAAAAGCAGCAGGAAGCCTATCAAAAGGAAAGTAGAAATCAAACTACTGTAAAAGCATAAATGAAAAATAGTGGGAAAATGAAAGCATAACTAGTCTACTAATATATAGAAAATCCAAACAACGTTAAAACTTTTCAAGTTGGTTCCACATAATGTTTCAAGTGAGAACCGTTAGTGCTGTAGGAGAACAATCGCTCCTCTAAATCTTTTAGAATGTAAGAGTTAGTACCCAAAACAAAAACAATCTTGAAAGGACCCTGCCATAATTTTTGAAATTTTGAGACAGTTGATAACCGTTTTAAGCACACGATTAGATCATCAAGATAAACATGAATAACCTTACTAATGAAATCGTTGAAAGTTATTTGTATAGGCCTTTTAAAAGTGGTACTCACATAAGATAAGCTAGAAATAATACGTTCGTAAGTCAAGGTACCCCAATGAGTAATAACGGTATTTTTGTATTTATCCGCCCCTTTTACCTTGATTTGATTGTAACCGAAAAAACTGTCAAGTAAAGGCATCATCTGTAACCTTGCAACTTGTTGCAAAATCGTTTCTATGTTAGGGAGAGGGAAGTGATATTTCATGATAACCTGATTAAATGTGTGAAAATCAACGCATAATATGATATGACTGGTTTTTTCCCAAACATGAACCAAATTGGAAACCCATTCAAAATACTTGACCAGAAATATGATTCCAGCCTTCAAGAGTTTTTCCAACTCCTTTCGAATAGTTGCTTCCAGTGCAGGGTTGATAGGTCTTTGTTTTTTCCGAATTGGTTTTGTGCCTTCCTTGATGGGAATGGGATGTTGTATGAGAGCAAGATCAAGACCATGAATATCCTCATAAGACCAAGCAAAAACATCTTGAAATTCACCAAGTAGCTTGGAAAACTTCATTTTCTCATCATCAGAACATTTGGCACCTATTTTAACATTCTTTGGAGCCTCGAGTGTCGCAATGTTCAAGGAGATAGTAAACCCACCTTCCTTTTTGGATCCTCTTCTTTTTGTTTCTCTTTATTTCCTACATCACTTGATGAGAACGAACTATCTAGAGGATTCAAGCCTTTAGGAATCTTGTTATCTTCTATGGATATAATTTTCTTGGGATTATAAGGTTCATTTTGAATGAAAGCACAAATGTTCTCATCGTTATGGAAGACCTGCCAAGATTCTATATTGTCAGGGATATGTGGACGATATAGAGATTGAAAAGTACAACCAGGTATGTGTGGTAGAAGTTGCCAATTAGGAGTAGTTGCAAAAACAACGAACCGACCAGCCATTGAATTTAACTCCCTCTTAACATGAATAATGTTGAAAGATAATAGGTTCGAGATAAGTGCCCAAACAATTTGGGTGTATAGTTTCATCAACTTGTTGCAAGGAGAGTAAATCTTACGTACAAGGTTCACAACAAGCTCAGAATCTCCAAAAAATGAAAGGTTACCACAACCAATATTATAAGCGTTTTCAATGCCTAATAATAAATCTTCGAATTTAGTTACATTTTTCGTGCAAGCAAACTCCAACATATAAGAAAAGTTATGGATTTTTCCTACAGAAGAAATCAATATAATGCCAGCTCCATTACCTTCACTAGAGCATGAATGATCAAAGTGCATGTGCCACATACCATCATCTAAATCAATTTGTTCCAAGGGAATGTTATCCTCCTTATCAAATATGGAATACACTCCTAGGTCCTCTTCGATATAGTTTACATTAGGTTGTGGGACACTCTCTATGTAAGGCGAAATCCTTCCCTCTCTAAGGAATATAATGTTCTTACCATTTTGAGGAATGGATAAATGTGTCCCGTCGAGTGAGAGATATCCACTTGTCAAAGCTTGCCAATCTCTTCCCAATATGATTGAGTCATTGCCTACTGGCATATCAATTACCTTAATACTAAGGGTTGTCCTTATTTCAGGGTGTGCACACAAAACTAAGGTCACATATTAATCTCACCTATGGTCATTTGTTGTAGACTATTATAGGAGAGCATGCTCCTAGAATTTTCATTTGTACAAGACAAGCCTAAATCTTCCATAATAATCTTCGACATCACACTTATGCTCGAACTGCCATCAATGAGGCAACAATGGGCGATCTTCTCCATAATATTTACAGAAATATAAAAGGGAAATTTTTACATGGTATCTAAAGTTATGTACACCTACTTTATTTATAGATGAATTCTCTTCGTTCACCTCTTCAGAGAGGTTGGCTAGAACAAAATATTTTCCTTCCATGAATTGTTTCAAATGCCTCTATTCTCCAGGGCCAGCAACCATGTCCTAGAGGGTTTCATATGCTTTGATGTTGGACAACTGATTCATAATATTGTATTTGTAAGAGGGGAGAGGGGAGGTAATTCCTTGACTGTCAGGAACTTTAGGAGCTTGAACAATAGTAGCTGGTGAGGATGAGCTCGGGATAAAATAATTGTGGAGAGGATCAAATTTTCCTTTGGGAGCATAGGATTTGTTCCTTGTATTGATGATCATGACATCTTCTGGCTCTACAACATCTAGGACAACGATGGTAGTTTTTGGTCTTTTAACAAATATATTATCTCTGGAACTCTTCCTTACCTCACATGTGGCTTCCTCGTGGTGTTCCTCGCAAAAGTTACACCAACTTAGAGGCAATATAACTTTAGGTAGAAAATTATTTTCAATTGGATTTCTAAAGGGGGGTGCAGAAGAGGATGAAGCTCCAGGGGTGAGAGGGGAGACATTTCCCTTCCGCTCATACACTATCATACGATTATTCATATCTTTTACTAGCTGTAAGAGGGTGGACATGTCTATCCGTGTAACCGATTCTCCCTGAGGAAGACCTGTTCTTTCAAGATGTTCCTGATAATCTAAACACGTATGCAGAGAAGAACCAAGGTTATCAATGGATTTTTCCTCAAGCCTACGATGATAGAGGGAAGGTAATGCATTGTAGTAATGCATGAAAGCAACTTGGTTCTGAGGTCAAATGAGTTCAATGATTTGATTGTATAAGTAGTGAAACACAAGTTGAAAGAATTGATGGTATCACCATTCTTATAGGTGATGTTATTGTATTCCCGTAACTGCTAAGCTGGGCTTTTAGATTTCCCATAGGTGGATCTGAAACAATAGAATAACTCCTCCCAAGTAGATAGAATCTTAGGAGGAAGGTCAAAGAAATCAGTCGCAACCTTTCCTTCCAAGGAATTGACAAATAAGCACATGCATGTATCAATGTCATTAGATCCTATGTTGTGACAAGCATTGGAAAATGCCACCAGGTGTTCATTTATAGTGATAGTGTTATTTCCCGAAAACCTGGGAAGATGTTCTTTGAATTTAGGAAGTGGACGAGTAGCAGGTGCTAGGTTAAGAGGAGAGGAAACATGCCATGGTGTGGTTGTAGCGTGTTCTTCAAACTGTAAAAGCCCATACTTTTTGATGAATTTGGTGGGGTTTGTGGTAGATTGGATAGGGATATGGTGGCTGTATAAGATACCAATCACTGACGAAACTGAATCCTAAGAGGAGGAAGCACTTATAGTGCCACCGGAGCCACCACTAGATGCCATCTTATGGATGATAGGTAAAGTGGAAAAATACGAGCTGGATGAATCAGAGAGGGTTATCCTTAGAGAATTTTGTTTGGATGATAACACAACGTTCCTTATTCCTATTTCAGCAATAGGATTAATTTTAGGTGATAAGCCTCTTCTTCTCCTAGAAGCATGAGAGTCTAAGGAAATGAAATGAAGGCCAAAGTTGAAGGATCAAGAATGTTATTGCTAGTTTCTAGGCTGTCTACATATAGCTTCCCAATGTTATTGGGCATTAATGTCTCATTCAATTGCTTCCCATGAATGATTAAGCTTAGATCGAGTGTTAGCAATGTCTAAAATGGTGTTAAACAAATTCAAAGCAATGTTGGTTTGATCTTGAAGACTGAGCTCAATATTGGGCTGCCTTGCAATAGGTAGATTTATTTAGAAATAAAAAATCAAAGAATCAATATCAGAAAAAATAGATGTTTTCAATGCTAATCAAGCATAAAGATTAACCAGAGATATATCGAAGATATCCCTAGTATGGTGGCCAAATAAATGTTGAGGAAAATATACGAAATGATCTTACTCAAGCATTTTCAGATCCTGCTTGGCTAAATAAAGATAGACGAGAATATCACCCTATGTTTATAGCCATCAAAATTGGTATCCTAACTCCCAAGTATTGATTACAAGTGCTTAGGCTGTTTTTTTTATAAATAAAAACTTGTTGAAAAATCCATTGTTTATGTAATTTTTTGAACATAACAGTTGCTGAAATAAATATAGAGACAAAAGTAAAGACACTGTTGGTGTCTAGGTATGAATGATTTATTCACCCTTTTTCCTACATTAATTTATCAATCCGGATGTGTATCCTTTCAAGGCAACGCGCAAGGTATATGCAGGGGCAAGAGCACAATCCATTCTGGCCAAGGGTTCACGATTAAGATTCAAAACATTGCTATAAAACTGGATTAATTACAACTTTCAAAAAATAATCATAAGAATCAAAACACTGTAACAGCAAGCATAAACTGATAAATACCACACATAGAAAGATGCAACACTTGATCAAAAGAGTGGGCCCAAATCTCTGATCAAGGCTGCGTTAGTCACAGCGAAGATGAAGACAACAAAATAGATAATGTTTTATAAATCTGAAAAGGGTTATTACAATCTCAATGGGGACATCCCCAATTACAGGAATAAACTGTCTTTTATACATGGAGAGGGAGAACAACCTCTTTCCCCAAAACATGGTAACCGTATCCCCAAAAATATACATTAGTTGGAACGACACCAGTACTATATAAACAAAATCAATGAGATGCCCAAGATGGTTCAAGGATCTGCGACTCTAGCTGCGCTGCCTCCTTATGGATTGGTTGTTGCTGTGAATAGCAGATCTGTTGCGGGATGAAGCCTTGGTCCTATCCTCCAGAAGACGTGGTCAAACATTTGTTTTAGTGCTTCAAATAGGCAAAACTCCATGACTTTATTTCATTAATAAAATATTCCAATAGACAAGACAGGGGTATTTACCTTACAGGTTTAGCATAGTAAACATAGGTAAATAAGTGAAAAAAGGTCAAAAAGGTAATGGAAATGCTGCCGAAAGATAGCCTGATTTGGTGCCCAACATCTCCCCTCAACTAGCCTTCTGCATGCCCTCATGCAGTTCGCTGCCTCCGCAGGTTTGGATTTCGCTGACTGTTGGCTTCCTGAAGATGGGCAAGATCATATTCTTCGGCCATCTCTGTCCCTTGAACTTTAAAACCATCTGAAAGGTGGACTTCTTGCCACCAATCTTCCGGGACGATATACGTTGGAGTATAATTTTCTACTGACAACCAAATAGTGGGAAACTGAAACCAGAGTCCCATCCATCAGACCCCACATGTTCGGACACATGCCACATATCTGGGCACTCTGGGGATCACTCGTGCAAAATTTGGTGCTCCAAAAGGTTCCCTGTTCCAGACAGCTATAGGTGCCATCATCCACCTTTTTTGACAGCAATCAAGAGCCTCTTCATGAAATGTGACTATTTGCTTAACACAAAGATCAAGGCACCAATTTTGTGTCCTCAACATTCTGTCTGTATTCGCCTTAATTCCCAAAAAGATGTTGTGTTTAGTGAACATGGTGACTGACCTTTCAGGTTCTCCTCTTACTATAAACGAATTTGTAACCTGATTAGATTCAAATGTATTAAAAGCCTTCTTCCAGCTGATCTGGTTGAAAGTGTAAGAGGTGAGGGCCCTTAAATGAATGTCTCCCACATATGGGACCAGATTGAATTCTTTGTCCATGCACAACAGATATCCATGCAGGTAAAATTCACACATCAAATGCTGAGTTGGCACGTCGTGGTGCCTCATTATTCGGAGGAATTGTACACCATTTTCTATTTTATAACTAATCTCGTTTTTGATGCTCTCCATGCATAATAAAAGAAAACGTTCATGTAAGAATAAAGAATAAAAAGAAGCAGGGGGGAAACATGCCATCACCTCTTGTGCCAAATTAAACATCTTCTCCTTATTAGTTTTCAGCTCTGCCACTTGCTTTTCTAGCTGCTCCACCTTGAGCTGCTGCTTCACATGCCTTAATCTCATGATGGCTATACGCTCCACATGTTCAAAAATAGTTGTGGAGGCTCGTTCCTGAGTTCTTCTAACCTCATTTTGATACTGAGCCGCAATAGATTTCCAAGTCTGCACTTCGACCGTTAAGGCATGCTCACGGTCTTCAAACAATCGCTCAACCGGGTCTGTTTGAGTAGTAGCAGAGGTTATGGCTACCTGGTCCATCTGAGTCTTCGTTTCTACTCCTATGGCCTTGGACTTTCTAGTTTGATGCTTGTACTTCTTCATCTGCTTCTACATTTTGTGTACCTGTTTCCTTAGTTTCCTGACCTCCATCTTAAGCCGCATTGTCTTTTTAAACTGTAGCTGATGTTTTTGTTTGACTACGAGTCTTACGACCTTCTCGCCTGGTTCTTCCATTGGCTCATTCATTGGGACCGCTTCGCTTGGTCCCTCCTCTTCGTCTATGACTATTTCCTCTTGTTGCGCACCCACCGCGACTGGTGGTTCCCTTGCAAGATACTCTCCTACTAGTGTGTCTGTTTGAGTATCATCCACCCTACACAGTGGTGGATTTTGTGATAAAATTGGAGGAATGGTGAGATCTTCTTCTGTGCGCCGAAGGGAAGGAGTTCACCTTGCTCCTCTTGAAATAAAGGATAAAAAGGAGAACTCGCAGGGATCTTCAATATTCGGTCCCAAGGTCGATGCTGGGTCTTGTGGTCTAGCGCCAACCTCACGCCCTAGTTCTCCCAGCACTTCTTCCATGGGCTCTATGGTCAGGGTGGTCATGACCTCTTCTTCATTCTGGTTATCCTCCTCCATCGAATCCATGGTGACACGAGGTCCTTGTGGAGTACCCTCGATCGCAATATCGACCAATTCACCCGCTCCTGTCTGTTGTGACCCTGTTTCTGTGGTTATCATGCTATCAAATTTCTCTTCTAGTTCCACAGGCGAGGCTGGTTCTTGTGGGACAGCCTCAGTCATGGTACTAATGGGACTTTCTGTGTCAACTTCCGCATCTTTCATTGGTTCCATGGTTTCGGCTTGCTCTTGGGGAGAAACCTCTTCTTCAAATGCTTCAACTTCCATCTCCATCTCTTCCGGTTCCTCCTGGTCAAGATAGTCATCTTCTCCTGCATTTTCCTCCTCCGTGGCTTCTGGTTCATCTTCCCTAGCAGCCACAACGGCTGCTACTTCTTCCTCTGCGGAATCCCGAAATAGTTCCCACAGGATCGGGATTCATTTGATGGCATTCATTACTAACCGCTGAACCAGCCCATGGTAGGTGATGGCCACCAATACCTATCGCGACTCCTGAGCCAAATGTGCCATTAGGTTAAGGCTTCTCAATAAGAAATAAGGCACATTCAGTGAGAAAGACTCTGCTTGGGGAAATAGTAGGTGAGTTAGTATTTGGAGATGGTATTTGAATATGGTGGAGTGTTACACATAAAAAATACTCACTTTGATAGTGTCACAAGTGTCTCATTTTGCTCACAAGGTCACAAGTGTCGCATGTTGCTCACAAGTGTCGTAAGTGTCAAAGAAAGCATGTTGCCATGATGCCTATGTCATGCCTATAACGACATGAGAAGGACACTTGAAACACCTCAAACATTTGATTTGGAAGAGGAGAAATGAGTCAGCAGGCTTACAAACCTTTTGCCATCTGAAAGCACCTCAAAAACTAAGCTTTTGAAGGAGAGCGCTCCCCTATACCTCTTGTCGGAGCACCGACGCTCCCCCTTACACTGTCTGGGAGCGTTATAAATCTCCTCTGTCCCTTTTGAGGGAATGCTATAGATTTTGAAAGTGCTAGCGCCCCCCTAAAGCCTACTAAGGAGTGCTACAATGCTCTGATGGCCCTTTTGAGGGAGTGCTACCTATTCTGGGTAGTAGTTGAGTTGTTGAGAGGAATGGGGGAAGGATCTTTTCATTCTTAGAAGGCAGTTGAGCTCGAATCCCTAGTCAAGCCATGATCTTAGGGCAGATCCTCAACTGAAGGAGGAAAATCCTCAACTTCCCCAAGGATATCTCAAGAGGTTAAAGCCTCTCCAAGGCTATATAAGCAAGCTTTCTAATGGTGAAAGGGGACTGGAAGCAGGAGAATCACACCAAACTTATGATCTCATAAGTGGTGCTGGAACGAGGAAGAATTGCTAGCATGAAACCTATGATCTCATAGGAAACACATAGTCAGTCAAAGGAGAAGTGATCAGTGAAGCTGTCATCATCCGGATCATGGATCTTTTGAGCAAGGGGTAGACAAGGAGGACTTGGCAGAGCTGCTGCAATCAATCCATGGCTGTAAGCAATGTTTTGTCCTCATTAATATAATTTGTTTGGCCTGTTTCTTTCTATTTTGTGTCTGATCTTACATGAACTTATCATTGATAGATAGATCCGTTTTCAAGCTAATATCAATAGAGAAGGAAGTGGTCGTTCTTTGTTTGTCCACAGGACTCAGCGAGGAGCGAGAGTTTGGAGCTCAACTCGGAGCATGCAGAGACAAACGTCGATAAAAAGGTACTTCTATTCTCCTTCCTCCTCATGCATTAGTTTGTATAGATATTAAAGGAAGTTAGTGTCCACGTTAAGCACTTTTTTTCTTAGAGTTAGGGTCTAGCTCTTTGAGGCAATATACCTGTCCGCAGGGAGATTTTCCTACAATAGAAACTGGCAACTCCACTGGGGATCGAATCAGAAATTTCTTAGTTTTGTCTTTCCTCATAGACCTTATATTACCTGATTGTTTTCAGACCTTTTTCACCCCATTTATCTGATTTCATTTGTTGATTGAATCTTCAATCCATCACACTCAGCTTGATTGTCAAAATTTCACTGAATTTTGGGTTTTTTGGACTTTTTTCTGAGCTTTAGGACTCCAACGCTCCTCTTCCTTGTTAGTAGAAAACCAACACTCCCTTAAGCTGCTGAACAGAGCGTTATAATGCTCTGGTGTCCCTTACACCAGAGCGCCAACCCCTGTTTTCACAAAACCTCTTAAAAAATTGCAATTTTTGGAGGTCCAAACCCTGTATTTTCACTTGCTGAGCTACTTTGTGATTCAATGAGTCTTCCTTTGACCTTTGACATGCTTCCTCCTGAGAAGTAAACACCTTTTTGTTCATATTTTATGCCCTTCTTCATTATTTTTGAGTTTTTGCTGTTGAGAGTTTGAAATCAATCCCCTGCTTTCTTCTCTCCTATCCGACCGAGTGGTAACTCTAGTGAAGGACATCTGAAGTCTATAACTCTACTCATTTGGTTCTTTGAGGTCATCTGATCCAATCTCTTTCTCCTTCCTTTTGTGTTTTTGATTTTCTTTCTCTTGTTTGATTGCAAAAGGGTGTGTTGTTTGTGCGAAATCTGTATTTTCTTGTCTGAATCTCTTTGATCTGAAAGGGTAGTTGGCAAGAGAAATTTTGCATTGAATTGATCATCATTCGCATGAAAATGACAAAAGTACATCTTAATGATTAGTTTGCATATTAGTTTGCATTTCTGAAATGTTGTAGCATCATATTGGATTTGATTGAGAACAAAATTGATTGAGGGCATTCCTTATCAAGTGTTTGATAGTGAAAACGACTCTTCCTCTTTCCCTTAAATAGGTATTCATTAAAAAGAAATGATTGCTTATCATATTTCATGCATATTTTTGGGAATTAAGTCATCATTCCATCAGTTTCACTTTCGTACACCCTCTGAGTAAACAACAGCCATTAAAATCAACTCTTAACTAAAATTTATCAGACTTTTTACATCTTTGTTAGCAAACCTACATTAGTTTAAGGTGTAGGGCTTTGGAATAGGTTGAAAGGATAACTTTCCAAAGCTATCAAA
>JASDQU010374360.1:62848-73191 GCA_032191745.1 Picea mariana | reverse complement strand
AAATCCAAACAACGTTAAAACTTTTCAAGTTGGTTCCACATAATGTTTCAAGTGAGAACCGTTAGTGCTGTAGGAGAACAATCGCTCCTCTAAATCTTTTAGAATGTAAGAGTTAGTACCCAAAACAAAAACAATCTTGAAAGGACCCTGCCATAATTTTTGAAATTTTGAGACAATTGATAACCCTTTTAAGCACACGATTAGATCATCAAGATAAACATGAATAACCTTACTAATGAAATCGTTGAAAGTTATTTGCATAGGCCTTTTAAAAGTGGTACTCACATAAGATAAGCTAGAAATAATACGTTCGTAAGTCAAGGTACCTCAATGAGTAATAACGGTAGTTTTGTATTTATCCGCCCCTTTTACCTTGATTTGATTGTAACCGAAAAAACTGTCAAGTAAAGGCATCATCTGTAACCCTGCAACTTGTTGCAAAATCATTTCTATGTTAGGGAGAGGGAAGTGATATTTCATGATAACTTGATTAATGTGTGAAAATCAACGCATAATATGATATGACTGGTTTTTTCCCAAACATGAACCAAACTGGAAACCCATTCAAAATACTTGACCAGAAATATGATTCCAGCCTTCAAGAGTTTTTCCAACTCCTTTCAAATAGTTGCTTCCAGTGCAGGGTTGATAAGTCTTTGTTTTTTCCGAATTGGTTTTGTGCCTTCCTTGATGGGAATGGTATGTTGAATGAGAGCAAGATCAAGACCATGAATATCCTCATAAGACCAAGCAAAAACATCTTGAAATTCACCAAGTAGCTTGGAAAACTTCATTTTCTCATCATCAGAACATTTGGCACCTATTTTAACATTCTTTGGAGCCTCGAGTGTCACAATGTTCAAGGAGATAGTATACCCACCTTCCTTTTTGGATCCTCTTCTTTTTGTTTCTCTTTATTTCCTACATCACTCGATGAGAACAAACTATCTAGAGGAGTCAAGCCTTTAGGAATTTTGTTATCTTCTATGGATATAATTTTCTTGGGATTATAAGGTTCATTTTGAATGAAAGCACAGATGTTCTCATCGTTATGGAAGACCTGCCAAGATTCTATATTGTCAGGTATATGTGGACGATATAGAGATTGAAAAGTACAACCAGGTATGTGTGGTAGAAGTTGCCGATTAGGAGTAGTTGCAAAAACAACGAACCGACCTGCCATTGAATTTAACTCCCTCTTAACATGAGTAATGTTGAAAGATAATAGGTTCGAGATAAGTGCCCAAACAATTTGGGTGTATAGTTTCATCAACTTGTTGCTAGGAGAGTAAATCTTACATACAAGGTTCACAACAAGCTCAGAATCTCCAAAAAATGAAAGGTGACCACAACCAATATTATAAGCGTTTTCAATGCCTAATAATAAATCTTCGAATTTAGTTACATTTTTCGTGCAAGCAAACTCCAACCTATAAGAAAAGTTATGGATTTTTCCTACAGAAGAAATCAATATAATGCCAGCTCCATTACCTTCACTAGAGCATGAACGATCAAAGTGCATGTGCCACATACCATCATCTAAATCAATTTGTTCCAAGGGAATGTTATCCTCCTTATCAAATATGGAATACACTCCTAGGTCCTCTTCGATATAGTTTACATTAGGTTGTGGGACACTCTCTATGTAAGGGGAAATCCTTCCCTCTCTAAGGAATATAATGTTCTTACCATTTTGAGGAATGGATAAATGTGTCCTGTCGAGTGAGAGATATCCACTTGTCAAAGCTTGCCAATCTCTTCCCAATATGATTGAGTCATTGCTTACTGGCATATCAATTACCTTAATACCAAGGGTTGTCCTTATTTCAGGGTATGCACACAAAACTAAGGTCACATATTAATCTTACCTATGGTCATTTGTTGTAGACTATTATAGGAGAGCATGCTCCTAGAATTTTCATTTGTACAAGACACGCCTAACTCTTCCATAATAATCTTCGACATCACACTTATGCTCGAACTGCCATCAATGAGGCAACAATGGGCGATCTTCTCCATAATATTTACAGAAATATAAAAGGGGGATTTTTACATGGTATCTAAATTTATGTACACCTACTTTATTTATAGATGAATTCTCTTCGTTCACCTCTTCAGAGAGGTTGGCTAGAACAAAACATTTTCCTTCCATGAATTGTTTCAAATGCCTCTATTCTCCAGGGCCAACAACCATGTCCAAGAGGGTTTCATATGCTTTGATGTTGGACAACTGATTCATAATATTGTATTTGTAAGAGGGGAGAGGGGAGGTAATTCCTTGACTATCAGGAACTTTAGGAGCTTGAACAGTAGTAGTTAGTGAGGATGAGCTCGGGATAAAATAATTGCGGAGAGGATCAAATTTTTCTTTGGGAGCATAGGATTTGTTCCTTGTATTGATGATCATGACATCTTCTGGCTCTGCAACATCTAGGACAACGATGGTAGTTTCTGGTCTTTTAACAAATATATTATCTCTGGAACTCTTCCTTACCTCACATGTGGCTTCCTCGTGGTGTTCCTCACAAAAGTTACACCAAATTAGAGGTAATATAACTTTAGGTAGAAAATTATTTTCAATTGGATTTCTAAAGGGGGGTGCAGAAGAGGATGAAGCTCCAGGGGTGAGAGGGGAGACATTTCCCTTCTGCTCATACACTATCATACGATTATTCATATCTTGTACTAGCTGTAAGAGGGTGGACATGTCTGTCTGTGTAACCGATTCTCCCTGAGGAAGACCTGTTCTTTCAAGATGTTCCTGATAATCTAAACATGTATGCAGAGAAGAACCAAGGTTATCAATGGATTTTTCCTCAAGCCTACGATGATAGAGGGAAGGTAATGCATTGTAGTAATGCATGAAAGCAACTTGGTTCTGAGGTTGAATGAGTTCAATGATTTGATTGTATAAGTAGTGAAACACAAGTTGAAAGAACTGATGGTATCACCATCCTTATAGGTGATGTTATTGTATTCCCGTAACTGCTAAGCTAGGATTTTAGATTTCCCATAGGTGGATCTGAAATAATAGAATAACTCCTCCCAAGTAGATAGAATCTTAGGAGGAAGGTCAAAGAAATCAGTCGCAACCTTTCCTTCCAAGGAATTGACAAATAAGCACATGCATGTATCAATGTCATTGGATCCTATGTTGTGACAAGCATTGGAAAATGACACCAGGTGTTCATTTGTAGTGATAGTGTTATTTCCCGAAAACCTGGGAAGATGTTCTTTGAATTTAGGAAGTGGACAAGTAGCAGGTGCTAGGTTAAGAGGAGAGGAAACATGCCATGGTGTGGTTGTAGCGTGTTCTTCAAACTGAAAAAGCCCATACTTTTTGATGACTTTGGTGGGGTTTGTGGTAGATTGGATAGGGATATGGCGGCTGTATAAGCTACCAATCACTGACGAAACTGAATCCTGAGAGGAGGAAGCACTTATAGTGCCACCGGAGCCACCACTAGATGCCATCTTGTGGATGATAGGTAAAGTGGAAAAATACGAGCTGGATGAATCAGATAGGGTTCTCCTTAGAGAATTTTGTTTGGATGATAACACAACATTCCTTCTTCCTATTTCAGCAATAGGATTAATTTCAGGTGATAAGCCTCTTCTTCTCCTAGAAGCATGAGAGTCTAAGGAAATGAAATGAAGGCCAAAGTTGAAGGATCAAGAATGTTATTGCTAGTTTCTAGGCTATCTGCATCTATCTTCCTAATGTTATTGGGCATTAATGTCTCATTCAATTGCTTCCCATGAATGATTAAGCTCAGATCAAGTGTTAGCAGTGTCTAAAATGGTGTTAAACAAATTCAAAGCAATGTTGGTTTGATCTTGAAGACTGAGCTCAATATTGGGCTGCCTTGCAACAGGTAGATTTATTTAGAAATAAACAATCAAAGAATCAATATAAAAAAAAATAGATGTTTTCAATGCTAATCAAGCATAAAGATTAACCAGAGAGATATCGAAGATATCCCTAGTATGGTGGCCAAATAAATGTTGAGGAAAATATACAAAATGATCTTACTCAAGCATTTTCAGATCCTGCTTGGCTAAATAAATATAGACGAGAATATCACCCTATGTTTATAGCCATCAAAATTGGTATCCTAACTCCCAAGTATTGATTACAAGTGCTTAGGCTGTTTTTTTTATAAATAAAAACTTGCTGAAAAATCCATTGTTTATGTAATTTTTTGAACATAACAGTTGCTGAAATAAATATAGAGACAAAAGTAAAGACACTGTTGGTGTCTAGGTATGAATGATTTATTCACCCTTTTTCCTACATTAATTTATCAATCCGGATGTGTATCCTTTCAAGGCAATGCGCAAGGTATATGTAGGGGCAAGAGCACAATCCATTCTGGCCAAGGGTTCACGATTAAGATTCAAAACATTGCTATAAAACTGGATTAATTACAACTTCCGAAAAATAATCATAAGAATCAAAACACTGTAACAGCAAGCATAAAATGATAAATAACACACATAGAAAGATGCAACACCTAATCAAAAGAGCGGGCCCAACTCTCTGATCAAGGCTACATTAGTCACAGCGAAGATGAAGACAACAAAATAGATAATTTTTTATAAATCTGAAAAGGGTTATTACAATCTCAATGGGGACATCCCCAATTACAGGAATAAACTGTCTTTTATACATGGAGAGGGAGAACAACCTCTTTCCCCAAAACATGGTAACCGTATCCCCAAAAATATACATTAGTTGGAACGACACCACTACTAGATAAACAAAATCAATGAGATGCCCAAGATGGTTTAGGGATATGCGACTCTAGCTGCGCTGCCTCCTTATGGATTGGTTGTTGCTGTGAATAACATATCTGTTGCGGGATGAAGCCTTGGTCCTATCCTCCAGAAGACGTGGTCAAACATTTGTTTTAGTGCTTCAAATAGGAAAAACTCCATGACTTTATTTCATTAATAAAATATTCCAATAGAGAAGACAGGGGTATTTACCTTATAGGTTTAGCATAGTAAACATAGGTAAATAAGTGAAAAAAAGTCAAAAAGGTAATGGAAATGCTGCCGAAAGATAGTCTGATTTGGTGCCCAACATCTCTCCTCAACTAGCCTTCTGCATGCCCTCATGCAGTTCACTGCCTCCGCAGGTTTGGATTTCACTGACTGTTGGCTTCCTGAAGATGGGCAAGATCATATTCTTCGGCCATCTCTGTCCCTGGAACTTTAAAACCATCTGAAAGGTGGACATCTTCCCACCAATCTTCCGGGACGATATACGCTGGAGTATAATTTTCTACTGACAACCAAATAGTGGGAAATTGAAACCAGATTCCCATCCATCAGACCCCACATGTTCGGACACATGCCACATATCTGGGCACTTTGGGGATCACTCATGCAAAATTTGGTGCTCCAAAAGGTTCCCTGTTCCAGACAGCTGTAGGTGCCATCATCCACCTTTTTTGACAACAATCAAGAGCCTCTTCATGAAATGTGACTATTTGCTTAACACAAAGATCAAGGCACCAATTTTGTGTCCTCAACATTCTATCTCTATTCGCCTTAATTCCCCAAAAGATGTTGTGCTTAGTGAACATGGTGACTGACCTTTCAAGTTCTCCTCTTACTATAAATGACTTTGTAACCTGATTAGATTCAAATGTATTAAATGCCTTCTTCCAGCTGATCTGGTTGAAAGTGTAAGAGGTGAGGGCCCTTAAATGAATGTCTCCCACATATGGGACCAGATTGAATTCTCTGTTCATGCACAACATATATCCATGCAGGTAAAATTCACACATCAAATGCTGAGTTGGCACGTCGTGGTGCCTCATTATTCGGAGGAATTGTACACCATTTTCTATTTTATAACTAATCTCATTTTTGATGCTCTCCATGCAGAATAAAAGAAAACATTCATGTAATAATAAAGAATAAAAAGAAGCAGGGGGGCAACATGCCATCACCTCTTGTGCCAAATTAAACATCTTCTCCTTATCAGTTTTCAGCTCTGCCACTTGCTTTTCTAGCTGCCCCACCTTGAGCTGCTGCTTCACATGCCTTAATCTCATGATGTCTATACACTCCACATGTTCAAAAATAGTTGTGGAGGCTCATTCCTGAGTTCTTCTGACCTCATTTTGATACTGATCCGCAATAGATTTCCAAGTCTGCACTTCGACCGTTAAGGCATGCTCATGGTCTTCGAACAATCGCTCGATCGGGTCTGTTTGAGTAGCAGCAGAGGTTATGGCTACCTGGTCCATCTGAGTATTTGTTTCTACTCCTATGGCCTTGGACTTTCTAGTTTGATGCTTGTACTTCTTCATCTACTTCTACATTTTGTGTACCTATTTCCTTAGTTTCCTGACCTCCATCTTAAGCCACATTGTCTTTTTAAACTGTAGCTAATGTTTTTGTTTGACTGGGAGTCTTACGACCTTCTCTCCTGGTTCTTCCATTGGCTCATTCGTTGGGATCGCTTTGCTTGGTCCCTCCTCTTTGTCTATGACTATTTCATCTTGTTGTGCACCCACCACGACTGGTGGTGCCCTTGCAAGATACTCTCCTACTAGTGTGTCTGTTTGAGTATCATCCACCCCACACAGTGGTGGCTTTTGTGATAAAATTGGAGGAATGGTGAGATCTTCTTCTATGCGCCGAAGGGAAGGAGTTCACCTTGCTCCTCTTGGAATAAAGGAGAAAAAGGAGAACTGGCAGGGATCTTCAATATTCGGTCTCGAGGTCGATGCTGGGTATTATGGTATGGTGCCAACCTCATGCCCTAGTTCTCCCAACACTTCTTCCATGGGCTCTATGGTCAGGGTGGTCATGACCTCTTCTTCATTCTGGTTATCCTCCTCCATCGAATCCATGGTGATAGGAGGTCCTTGTGGAGTACCCTCGATCGCAATATCAACCAATTCACCCACTCCTGTCTGTTGTGACCCTGCTTCTGTGGTTATCATGTTATCAAATTTCTCTGCTAGTTCCACAAGCGAGGATGGTTCTTGTGGGACAACCTCAGTCATGGTACTAATGGGACTTTCTGTGTCAACTTCCGCATCTTTCATTGGTTCCATGGTTTCGGCTTGCTCTTGGGGAGCAACCTCTTCTTCAAATGCTTCAGCTTCCATCTCCATCTGTTCCAGTTCCTCCTGGTCAAGATAGTCAGCTTCTCCTGCATTTTCCTCCTCCATGGCTTCTGGTTCATCTTCCCTAGCAGCCACAGCGGCTGCTACTTCTTCCTCTGTGGAATCCCGAAACAGTTCCCATAGGATCGGGATTCGTTTGATGGCATTCATTACTAACTGTTGAATCAGCCCATGGTGGGTGATGGCCACCAATACCTATCGCGACTCCTGAGCCGAATGTGCCATTAGGTTAAGGATTCTCAATAAGAAATAAGGCACATTCAGTGAGAAAGCCTCTGCTTGGGGAAATCACAGGTGAGTTAGTATTCGGAGATGGTATTTGAATATGGTGGAGTGTTACACATCAAAAATACTCACTTTGATAGTGTCACAAGTGTCTCATTTTGCTCACAAGGTCGCAAGTGTCGCATGTTGCTCACAAGTGTCGTAAGTGTCAAAGAAAGCATGTTTCCATGATGCCTATGTCGTGCCTATAATGACATGAGAAAGACACTTGAAACACCTCAAACATTTGATTTGGAAGAGGAGAAATGAGTCAGTAGGCTTACAAACCTTTTGCCATCTGAAAGCACCTCAAAAACTAAGCTTTTGAAGGAGAGCGCTCCCCTATACCTCTTCTCGGAGCACCGATGCTCCCCCTTACACTGTCTGGGAGCGTTATAAATATCCTCTGTCCCTTTTGAGGGAGCGCTATAGATTTTGAAAGCGCTGGCACCCCCCTAAAGCCTATTAAGGAGTGCTACAATGCTCTGATGGCCCTTTTGAGGGAGCACTACCTATTCTGGGTAGTAGTTGAGTTGTTGAGAGGAATGGGGGAAGGATCTTTTCATTCTTAGAAGGCAGTTGAGCTCGAATCCCTAGTCAAGCCATGATCTTAGGGCAGATCCTCAACTGAAGGAGGCAAATCCTCAACTTCCCCAAGGATATCTCAAGAGGTTAAAACCTCTCCAAGGATATATAAGCAAGCTTTCTAATGGTGAAAGGGGACTGGAAAAAGGAGAATCACACCAAACTTATGATCTCATAAGTGGTGCTAGAACGAGGAAGAATTGCTAGCATGAAACCTATGATCTCATAGGAAACACATAGTCAGCCAAAGGAGAAGTGATCAGTGAAGCTGTCATCATCCGGATCGTGGATCTTTTGAGCAAGGGGTAGACAAGGAGGACTTGGCAGAGCTGCTGCAATCAATCCATGGCTGTAAGCAATGTTTTGTCCTCATTAATATAATTTGCTTGGCTTGTTTCTTTCTATTTTGTGTCTGATCTTACATGAACTTATCATTGATAGATAGATCTGTTTTCAAGCTAATATCAATAGAGAAGGAAGTGGTCGTACTTTGTTTGTCCACAGGACTCAGCGAGGAGCGAGAGTTTGGAGCTCAACTCAGAGCGTGCAGGGACAAACGTCGATAAAAAGGTACTTCTATTCTCCTTCCTCCTCATGCATTAGTTTGTATAGATATGAAAGGAAGTTAGTGTCCACGTTAAGCACTTTTTGTCTTAGAGTTAGGGTCTAGCTCTTTGAAGCAATCTACCTATCCGCAGGGAGATTTTTCTACAACAGAAACTGGCAACTCCATTGGGGATTGAATCAGAAATTACTTAGTTTTATCTTTCCTCATAGACCTTATATTACCTGATTGTTTTCAGACCTTGTTCACCCCATTTATCTAATTGCATTTGCTGATTGAATCTTCAATTCATCACACTCAGCCTGATTGTCAAAATTTCACTGAATTTTGGGGTTTTTGGACTTTTTTCTGAGCTTTAGGACTCCAACGCTCCTCTGACTTGTTAGTAGAGCACCAACACTCCCTTAAGCTATTGAACAGAGCGTTATAATGCTCTGGTGTCCCTTACACCAGAGCGCCAACCCCTGTTTTCACAAAACCTTAAAAAAGTTGCAATTTTTGGAGGTCCAAACCCTGTATTTTCACTTGCTGAGTTGCTTTGTGATTCAATGAGTCTTCCTTTGACCTTTGACATGCTTCCTCCTGAGAAGTAAACACCTTGTTGTTCATATTTTATTCCCTTCTTCATTATTTTTGAGTTTTTGCTGTTGAGAGTTTGAAATCAATCCCCTGCTTTCTTCTCTCCTATCCGACTGAGTGGGAACTCTAGTGAAGGACATATGAAGTCTATAACTCTACTCATTTGGTTCTTTGAGGTCATCTGATCCAATCTCTTTCTCCTTCCTTTTGCATTTTTTATTTTCTTTCTCTTGTTTGATTGCAAAAGGGTGTGTTGTTTGTGCGAAATCTGTATTTTCTTGTCTGAATCTCTTTGATCTGAAAGGGTAGTTGGCAAGAGAAATTTTGCATTGAATTGATCATCATTCGCATGAAAATGACAAAAGTACATCTTAATGATTAGTTTGCATTTCTGAAATGTTGTAGCATCATATTGGATTTGATTGAGAACAAAATTGATTGAGGGCATTCCTTATCAAGTGTTTGATAGTGAAAACGACTCTTCCTCTTTCCCTTAAATAGGCATTCATTGAAAAGAAATGATTGCTTATCATATTTCATGCATATTTTTGGGAATTAAGTCATCATTCCATCAGTTTCACTTTCGTACACCCTCTGAGTAAACAACAACCATTAAAATCAACGCTTAACTAAAATTTATCAGACTTTTTACATCTTTGTTAGCAAACCTACATTAGTTTAAGGTGTAGGGCTTTGAAATAGGTTGAAAGGATAACTTTCCAAAGCTATCAAACAAAATTAGTATCTTGCGGTAGGGAGAGTTAAATCCAATTGTCATATTAGGCTACCTGGGATCCCCCTCTCACACAGGGGTTATGCACGAGGTCGCATTCGGGTGAGTAACGGAGATTATCCCTCCGTGGCCCAACTGTTTGTAGTGGTTGGATCGTATATTGGGGGTCACTGGAAGGTATACCCATGATTATGTGTGGGAGCCTTTCAAGTTGATTTCAGACTTGTTATCCTGCCCAGACGTTCCGACTGGACTGTTGACTGTACCCGCCCAGGGGCTGACTACAAATTGGTGACCTTAGTAGCCACAATCTTTAGGGTCTCACACAAGGTGACGATGAAGGGAAGTCTCACTGTACCTGGAACAGACGTTGGTCAAACTCACTCGGGCTCCTTGGAGGGTAAATCCACAATTATTGCGTGGAAGCTTGCACCAAGGCATAAGTCCATTAAGCAGGTCGCCAACGTAA
>JASDQU010374360.1:37310-59051 GCA_032191745.1 Picea mariana | reverse complement strand
GAGATGTTTTGGCTTGTCTATCTTATTGCATATGGTTGAGGTATGTTCCATGGTTATCTCTTTTTGTTATTTTCTGCATACACACATATAAACACATCTAAAAGGTAGATCAACAAAGTGTTTGACGAAATACGTCAACCAGAAAAAGGTTTTAAAAAGACACCAAAATAGTGATGATCCTTGCATAATGGCTTGGGATCATTACAGTCAACCCCTGTATGAAAGATATATCCTACCATCCATGAATATTGGGTACTCTGGTGAATATTCTTCCTTTGTTCCTTATATGACAGATGACGAGGAACCTTCCCTGAAGCAAGATAATTAGCAATATCTGCATACCACAGAGTGTTAGCAGATACTGCAAAAAGATGTTCATCTAGAAAATTATCTTCAATTGGTGTATTCTTACCCTCATGTTCTATCCTAGATAAGAAATATGCAACCACATTGTCCTTCCATGGTTTATCTACTATAGTAATATCAAATTCCTGTAGTAGCAAGAGCCATCTTGTGATACGACCAGGGGTAACAGGTTTATTCAGTAAATACCTGATAGCTGCATGATCAGTATGCACAAAGGTAGGATACCCGGTAATGTAGTGCCATAATTTATTGATGGAGTAAATAACAACAAGGAACTCTTTCTCAGTCACTGTGTAGTTTAATTCAGTAGGAGCCAAATTCTTACTAACATAGTAAACTGTGTATGGTATTCTGTCCTCTTGCTGTCCTAATATTTCACCAACCACTATTTGGGAAGCATCCGTATGAATATGGAAAGGTAATGCCCAGTACGACCCTCTAAGGATCGGAGCACTACAGACCAATTCCTTAATTCTCGTAAAGGCTACATCACAATCCTCTGTCCACACAAAATCTGAATCTTTTGTTAGCAATTGAAAAAGTGGATGTGCTACTTTAGCAAATTTTTCTATAAAACGCATGAAATAACCAGCACAACCAATAAAACTGCGTACTTGCGTGGGTGTTTTGGGTGTTGGGAAATGATGAATTACCTTTGTCTTTGTTGGTTCCATCCAGATTCCTTCAGTTGAGAGAAAATGTCCCAGAACAATTCCTTCTTCCATCATCATATGGCATTTTGCTGTACTCCACGAGACACGTGCTTGTATACACCTTTCAAGAACTTTTTCTAAATTTTTCATCCCTTCAAGAAATGAATCCCCATATGGAGTAAAGTCATCCATGTAGATTTCAACACTGTCATCTATCAAATTAGAGAAGATTCCCAAAATTGCCCTTCTGGAATGTTGCAGGAGCATTACATAGGCCAAAAGGAAGGACCCGGTATGCGAATGTTCCCTAGGGGCATGTGAAAGTGGTTTTGTCCTGATCTTCAGGAGCTATCTAGATTTGGTTATATCCACTAAACCCATCTAGAAAAGAAAAAAAACTTTTTACCAGCCAATGTGTCCAAAACTTGATCAATAAATGGAAAAGGAAAATGATCTTTCTGCGTTGCCTTATTTAATTCTCGATAATCCACGCATATCCGCCATTTACCATTTTTATTAGGGACCATTACTAATGGGGAGACCCATTGGCTATCTAAGATGGGGTAAATAAAACCTACGTCTAGTAATTTCTGAAGTTCTTCTTTCACAACATTTTTCAATGCGGGGTTCATCCTTCTCTGAGGTTGTCTCACAGGACGACAATCCTCCTTGATGTATATATGATGGGTACATGAATTAGCAGGAATCCCCTTCATATCTGTATAATCCCAGGCAAAGGCTTCTTTGTGTTTCTAAAGGACATCCACGAGTTGCTTCTTCTGGGATTCTGACAGGGTTGGATTAATATTCAGGGTCTTTCCTGGTTCTAGTTCCACTGGGACACTTTCACTGGTTGCATCAACAGGTAGCTCCTATGATCCTTTTTCCATTTCAATTGTTTCCTAAGTCTCACAGCTTAGGATAAATTCTAGGAATTGTTGATTTGTTTCAGAAATGGAGCAAGGATCATCCATAAAAGAGGTGACTACATCATCTTCCGATTCTATTTTCAACTGAAGGGCTTGTCTAATAGTGAGGATTGGCCTCAATTCCTCATTTTCTATTTCGGGCTCTATCCTAGATAAAATTTTCTTGCTTCCTGCTAGTTTTATGGATGGGTTTGGTTCTGCAGGTGGGTATAACACTAAGTTCTTAATGTTGTGCCCATTGGAAATAACCATGTGCCCTGATCGACACCCAATGTAAGCATCTGCAGTATCCAGCCATGGTCTACCCAAAATCAAAGGGTGGCTGCCCATTGAGGATTGCGTCTGTAAGACCAAGAAATCTATGGGATAGTGCCATGAATCCACTGAAATTGTTACATCTTCCAACTTTCCTACAGGTTTGACTGTGGATCGGTCTACCAATTCCAATACTGTAGGTGTATGTTTCAAGTTACGAAGACCTAATGCATGCATGGTTTCAGTGGTGATAACGTTGATGCCAGCACCCAGGTCTACCAACACATTCAGAATATGTATGCCATTAATTTGTACTGTTAGAATTGGGTTCCCTAGATCTCCATACTTTTCAGGCATTGACTTTCCCGTCATGAAATCTGATAATTTTCCCATAACATGAATGGTAAGGGGGTCTTTGGATTTCTTTGCAGGTTTCTTTGAATAGTATTCCCTAAGAGTCTTTGCATATATTGGCACATCCTTCATAGCTTGCAACAAGGGAATTTTAACAAATAAGTTCTGCAATTCTCCTAATAAATCAAATTCATCTTGAGGGCTTGATTTACTCAAAGTTAGTCTCTTTGGGTAAGGTGGTTCAGATTGATGTTGTTTTACAGGAGGTGCCTAGTTTCTATCAGTTTGTTTTGGCTCTTTATTAATTGGTTCTGATTCCTTACCTTCACTATCGAGTTGTTCAATGGTAACTAGAGGAGGTTGAACATTAACTGTCCACCCTGATCGTAGATTCATTTCATACAAATCTGCAGTGGAAATGCTATATGAAGGTAGGTTAAGAATGTTAGTTTGATGATCTCCCTTGCTATTAGGATTCAGATCAGGTTGGATTGGGAGTTGAGGACGAGCAGGTTGATTACCCAGAGGCACATTATAGGGCAGTTGGATTTTCTTCTGTGGCATTGGTTGAGGAAACTGCCTAGGAGGGGATCCTCGCCAAGTTGGAGCCCATGGGGAGCTCAAAATTGCTTGAGGGTTCCACTGCTACCAAGGTGGAAACTGGTATTGTGGCCACATGGAAGGATAGGGCATGGACTGAGGATTCATATTAGAATTATTGAAATAATGATATGGGTCTGAGTACATACCTTGATTTCCCATTGGTGGTCGAGGCTGCCATGGTTTTCTAGACCCCATGAGGTGCAGTTGTTCCATGTCTTTCCCCGTCCCTTGAAATACTGCTTTCAGGCCTGGCAGGGAGGGGCATGAGCTTGTTGCATGATTTAGCTCACAGATTGCACATTACTCTATGGATTTTAGTGGACATTCCCTCTCTGGATGCTTCTTTCTACACACCGGGCATAATATAGCCATAGTCCTATCCAATTCTAGCTGCTTCTATTTTACTTGCAGCATATCCATCTATGCCGACAGGGTGCTGAGGATATCCATTCTCAGATTGTCTAGCAGGTTTTCGATTTCCTCTTTTGTAACACCTCCGTGTTGACAGGCGAAATTGATCGCTCTTCAACTGGAGGAATGAATCCGGTCCGGGGTTGTCTAATTAACCCAAGCCGTTTGGATCAATTCACTCCGATGGGTTTAGCGGTTCCGTTGGCTGATCTAAGTCCTAAAGAAAGAAAAAATAACCAAAGGAAAAACAATATCCTAACAAATAACAACTACTAAAATCTATAAGTACAATTAACTATATATATATATGTACAAATTATATATACAATAATTCTATTTATAAGATATATAATATATACAAACTACGAATTTTGATCAAAACCCGTGAAAATCGAATGTAAACTGATTTTCTGAACTTGTCGTGAAGATCATAAAATTTTTCTAATCTAACCACAGATTTCGGGATAGAGTTTACCATGTCTGATGAAGATTCTATGGATCTCGAATCTGGTATTACTGTAAAGTCACGAAGATTTTTGTCATGGGTACCTTCATTGATCACTGCACCCTGAAAAGTTTCTTCCATATGCAGAAAAATTATAATCTGTTGATCGCCATCGAAGACTCTCCAATTCATGATGTTGTCTGGGATGGACGGTCTGAACAACATTTCGATGGAAAATGCATTCAGAGATAAGCCTTCTGCAGGAAAAAGTTTTGAAGTGACATTAACTAACAAATCAGCTTCCGAATTATTCAATCTAGGAATAGAATTAATGTTAAATGTGGAAAACTTGTTCATCAAATTCCATACCTCAGTCTGATAGAATTTAAGGTGCGGAGATAAGCAGTGGATAGAATTTTTTACCTGTCTAACCACGATTTCCGAATCACCAAAGACAGTCAAATTTTGAATTCTCAGATCTAATGCTTTTCTGAGGCCTTGCAAGAGTGCCTCATATTCGGCTGTGTTGTTTATACATTCAAATTCTAACCGGAAAGCAATCAGAGTCTTGTTACCTTTTGGATCGATGAGTACGCAACCTGCACCGGCTCCTTCCTTAGATTTTGACCCATCAAAGTAAAGAGACCATATTTGATTTTTGTGGGGTGTATGTGACCACTGAGAGAAGGCTGTTGACTACGTGCATGTCATAACTTTAGATTGCTGTTCCGGGTCAGTGATGGTGGAAGTTTCGGCCATGAAATTGCCGAAAAAAGTATCCATACCTTGTATTTCTGGCGAATTGGCAGAAGGAGTGAATGGTTCATTGGGATCATTTAAATCAATCACCGTGAACTTCAGATAACGTTCATGATTTACCTTGATTCTGTTGGGCTTTCCATTCTCGGGCAGCCACAAGTGAGAGAAATCCGTCGCAAAATAACCATGTAATTGTTTCGATCAGTCTCTACTTAAAAACAAACCATAAACTTCTAGAATATCTACAACAATGATATCAATCACTTGATGAACTTTAGGATTAGACGACAATCTTATAAGCACATTCTTTAATTTTCCTATCACTTTAACACTAGTTTGATCAAGATGGATAATTTTCAGGCTGGATGGTTGAACTTTGGCATTAATCTTTTGAAAAACAGACCAAGGCATTACATTAGATGATGCACCTGAATCTACCATACAATTATGTACATTCCTATTGAAAATTTCAAAAGTCAACAAAAATGGAGGAACATTTCTGCGAGTACTAACAGTAGAAGTTTGTTGTTTTTTAATCACAGCCTCTGAAACTGGTTTATCTACATTTGTTACATTATTTACAAGAAGGTATCCTTTATCATGAGGCTCGGATGTAGTTTTGGCGGGGGCCTTTTGAGGAATTTTGGGGCTGTTTCGAACACCTTTGTTGTTGTTCAAATTGCTTATTTTGTTGTTCTCTGCAATATTCTACAACATTTTTTGCAGAAGAGAAGGGAATTTTAATAATTCATAAACAGAAATATTAGCCCTAAGATTTTTTAGATCTTCAATCAAATCATAATCTAAACTTGGGTTTATTGAATTCTGTTTAGTCTCAATCGATTTAGACTGTTTTGGAGGCAAAGCCGTTGTAATTTCAGAAGAGGGCTTATTTGCTGTCTTGCTCCTAGTATTGTAAGGGTGGACTGTTTCGAAATTAGCTTGAAAAATGCTATCCGAGAAATGTTCGAAAATGTTCAGAGAGGATTCATCTTCTTCTATTGTCTCTTGTTCAGCTACCTCTTCAGGAACCTTAGGAGGAATCAATTTATCGTGTGCTTCTAGGATCGTTTGAATAGCAAATTGTAGGCTTTCTAGATTTAAACCTTTAGCATTTGAGTTAGATCGGTTGGTGGGGAAAGGCTTCCTAAAAGGGGGTTTGTAAGGCCCTTTGTTCTAAGAAGCTTATTCAGTCGACCTTTTCAAATCTATAACTTGGTTGGACAATTTCTGAACGACTTTCTATAAGTTTTCTAAATCCAAACTCTCAGGTTGAGCTTTGTTTTGGGGAGGTCTAGGAAGGATTTTGATTTTCTTCTTGGAGGATGAACTAGTCTCTATCTCGTTACTGGTAGTGTCTTTTAAGATGAGAATATCTTTCTCGATTTGAATAGCCTCTTCGAAGGCTTCTAATAGCGTGGCTTTCTTGGATATCTTTACCCAAATGGCTATGTTTTGATGTAATGCTTTCGTGTAGTATGCGACAATAAGATTCTCGGCAGGCATCGAGTCTGTGGGGATTTGGTTCTTTAGTGTCAAGAACCTTTGATTAAAGTCTTTGATCTTTTCTTTGGGGTTCATTTTTAAACTAGAAAGATCCATGACTAGAACTTCAGGAGACTTGTCGTCTCCGAACTTCTCAAGGAAACAGGATTAAAATTTCTCCCATGACACGATGTTGTGGGGCTATTGGGCAAAGTACCAGGTAGAGGCATTGCCTTCAAAGGTGTAGGGAAACGGTCTATAGACTACATCTTCGTGCTCAGCACTACAGAGTCTAATGGCTAGCATAAAATTTTTGATGTGATCTTCAATGATCTGTTTGGAGTCTGGGTCAAATTTAGGGAGCCATTTCTCTGGGTGTTTGGGCAAAGGATACTGAGGCCCATGTATGGCCACTGCATCTTGGTCGAGCTAGGGTCTGGTGGGATTTTTTGGATTGGCCATAGGTGTGGGTGGTGTTGAAGGCTAGGATGAGGAACTGCCTTCGTCAGAGAATTATTCTCCAGAAGAAGAAGGAGATGAAGGAGGTGGTGATGGCGGAATACCAGATCCTCCTACTACAAGAGTGAGGATTGGATCTGTAGGGTTTAAGGTAAGGTCAGTACCTCCAAGTTGTTCTCTGATATCAGAGAAGCCTAATGGTTGATTCAAAGTTCAGTTTGGTTGTCTAATATGGGCTAAGGCACTATGCGTTCTTATGAGGGTTTGACGAAGAATCTCTTGTATGTCACCACTTGAAGGATTTGGAGTTACTAGTTCAACCGTGATCCGTAGATCGTCATTTGATGTGGTGGCTGTTTGAGGGCCAATGTTTTCATCTGAATGAATTCTAGTTACTATAGGTGAGTGGGTAGGTGGGGGAGGAGTCTTACGACCTCCTCGTGCCATTAATAGTTTTCAGGCCCTCCTTCTAGCGCCATTTGTTGACGTGCAAAATTGACTGCTCATCAACTGGAGGAGTGAATTTGGCCCGGGGTTGTCTAATTAAACCAAACTGTTTGGATTAATTCACTTCGACGGGTTTAACAGCTCCGTTGGTCGATCTAGGTCCTAAAGAAAGTAAAAAAAATAACTAAAGGAAAAACAATGATCTAATAAATAACAATCGCTAATAAATATGCATACAACTAATATATATCTGCAATTTAACTAATTAATACTTATAAAATAATTCTACTTATCATATGCACAATATATACAAAAAATTCTATTTCTAATATATATATAATATGTACAAACTACGAATTTTGATCTAAATCCGTGAAAATCGAATGTAAATTGATTTTTTAAACAACAGTAAAACTACTATCTAATCTTTTTGATTTGTTTTCTTAGATGTTTATACTTAAGGAATCAGATATCAAACTGTCTAATTAAACAAAAGAAATAACAGATGGTAGAAAGTATTTTAACTACAATGAACTTCTATATTTATTATGCTAATGAAATCAGATAATAGGCTGACCTGTTGTCGCATCCAATATCTGTTCAATGTGTAGCATCCAGTCACCTTATCTGATGAGGTAAACCTGCAACAGATCCTGAAATTGATCCTAATAAATGTGAAGCAGTAATGATGGATTTTGAATCATAACAACATAACACATAATAGATGTAGTCTTAGTAATATTATAATATTACAAGTTAAAGAAGATAATTCTTCCTTTGAGAACTTGCGTATAAACGTTTGATCGAAATTAGAGATAAACCTCTTAATTCAAATTGAACAAATGATTACTATGTGTTATATCTGGGACATAAAAATATGGACAGTATATAATCTTTAATCATATCAACTGATAATAAACCACGACGACAAAAGAAATCATAATCTATTAACAAATTGAAATAAACTTGACTTGAATAAAAACACTATACAGAAAAGCTAAAGTTGTGATGTGTATCATATTCCATTCAAGTCTGTAGTGAAACATCCATAGTCTTTCCCCAGGCTAAGATGATCCAATGTTTACAAAATAACATGCTTATATAGTTTCCAGGAAACAAAACTGTTTCCTGTTGATAATATCAAATCTGTTTCAAAAATGTGGGGGATGCAACCTCCTTGATTTCACTAGATATCAAAACTATCAAGAGTCTAATTATGTCTATCAAAATGGATAACAGATATGGCTAGGAGATCTTTAGAAGTGTCTCCTATCATCTTAGAAATCATGGACTCCTTAATCTTCCTGAAAATAAATGAAAATAAGAAGATTTCAGATATGTCTTCAATCATCAAATCAAACAATTCAAATTTACTTAACTGGCTACAGAATCTTACGATTCTGTAGCTAGTTATAATAGCACATGCAATCTTATTCTATAAAAATAAAAGAAACTAATTATAATAATAAAATAGTTTATCTAATCAAATCAAATATCCTACTTTAAAAACAACAAATGATTATTCTACCTAATTCATACCTCAAATCACAAACCGAATCATGTCAAGAAACCTTGAAATTTATGATAGTTGTAGCTGCTTCTACATTTTTGAAAATGACACATCCTGTAGTTTTTAGGTGTTTCTTCTTTGCTTGGGTTATGGATTCGAGTCTGTTGTTCTCATTTGTCAACATATCCACTTGGTATTTTAAAGACTTAAGTTGTGACTGTAGCAATGGAACATCAGTATAGTACCTGTCGATCCAAGATCGATATACCTCACATTGCGATTGTAAAGAGTGTGCATGAACAACATTATGGGTCGGTGAATTCTCCATGCGAATGGTAGGCTTATCATAGAGTTGAATACTAGGAAATTCTAGGTCATCCTTTAGACAAGGAGGCAAGTTGTTAACATAGTCGTAGGGTCTGTTAGGGTAAAATCCGTATGACATGGGGTCCTCTTCAGCCAATAGTTTTTCTATTTTCGAGTCTGAATCGTCGCTCACTTCAATCATGTTGTTTGTGTCTGCACAAGGTTTGATTTTATTTCAAACACTTCATGAAATCAAATGACCAGCCCTTTTATTCTTGAAATTAACATCGACGTTGCCCTTGTGCTTCTTCCCTGTAGGTTTCATAACAGTTTTAGTGTAACTCTTTGGGTCTGAGACTGGTCGATTGTCCTGTTGGATAACATTACGGTAGCTTGAGGGTTCGTTATTAGGGGAAAAATCACAGGTTTGGAGAGGTGGGGAAGAGGCCGTAGGGTTCACAAGGGTTTCCACGATAACTGGCTTATCGACCTGTCCCAACTCATGGTCACCAAAACCATTTCGTATGATAAATGAATCCAAATAGTCATTTTGGGACTGTAACTAGTGCACAAGGATAATTTTAATGAGCCCATGGTGAAATAAACTTGAATCTGACCTCTGTTTCCTAAACCATTTACCCATCTTATACAAACTTCTGAGCAGAAAGTAGGGCATATTCAACGAAAAACCAATGAAAATCATAAGCAAACGCAGATGATATAGGAAAACTAATCCGAATCTTCCTTCACACATAATGAATTGCTTCAATAGCCATTAGATCATGCCACCTAGGTTTTAAGGATGAAACTCGCATACCTCAATCACAACTGGTTATTTTTTGTGAGGTGAACATCAAAGTCCAGGGGACCTCCTCAACTTTCGCATTCTTGAACCATTTCTTCCCAACTACTGGCAAACCCGTGGTTTGGCTTAAGAAATCTTCTGTTACCTCCAATTGCACGTCACCTATCTTTTCCCTACAGCCATCAAAAGTCAAGGCAAACTCTTGGGTGACTCGAAGATTGAAACCCTTAAATTTTTCGATGAATAAATGCCAACCGCTCATTTCTAAATCCTCCCTGGCATTATCATATGATAGTAGGGTTTGGGTGCCATTCGGCTCAACCATTACCACTAGATCCATGTTGAACGGATTGGTAATTAACAAAAAATACACAGGTAGGGTTTGGTGAACGCCACAGATCCATGACCCCGAGCCTTAACAATACTTGTTGTGATAATTGAAACGATGGGAAGGGTGTTAATCACTAGGCGTGTGAGTGACTTCATGAAGCCTGAGACCATGCAGAAGAGTAATGGCATGCTGTACTTTGTATGCCACCTTGGCATTGGGTACGTATTAGGATCAGAGTGCTTTGAAAACCAAAGTACGCGCATTCATAGATTAATTCCAAAGATAAGTGCATCGAATAAAAATTGAATAATTCAAAGTTTCATGATTAAAAAATCCATCAATATCAATATAAAAAATCGAATATTAAGGAATGGAGGTCTTGTGCTTATGCAACCAAGGCATGCTTAGAACCAAAAGGGTCATAAACAAAGAGGACAACATGTTCATAGAAAATATATGACAATTCTATAATAAACCACATGAGCAATTTTCCATTAATCAAAAATCAAAACAAAAATGTCAATTCCATCCGCATGTTTTCATGATTACAGTCATGAAAACAAAAATAAAAAAGAAGATATGTAAAAAGTGACAAGTGACAAGTGTCATTTAGTGACAATGCTCACGATGAGTAATGAAAATTTAGAGACCCTGTGTAGGCAGCTTACAAACAATAGAAATTATATCATTGCTGCCAACACTCTGCCAGACCCTTTGACTGAGTGAATTCCTTGTCTGTTTCTTGCAAGACCTCTTGAGCACTGAATGCATAATTCGCAGATGTCTTCGAAGCTTTCCTTAGATATGTCTCCCTTTCCCACAATGTTCAATAGTTCCAGCGAGTCCTCACGGAAAGATTGGAGGAGGATGATTTTTAGAATTTCCTTATCCAGGTAAGAGTGGCCCGACCTCTGTAAGGTGTACTTGAATTGTTCCACACAATATTCCAAACTCTTGTCTTCTTTTTGTGTGAGCTTGAAAAGTTCCTCCTTAATGTTCCAGGATTTACAGTAGTCCTGGTATTTTTCCATAAAATCTATCCGCATATCATCCCATGTGGAAATAGAGCTTCCTCCAAGGCCCATGAACCATCGCAGAGCCGTTCCTTTTAATGTAGAAGGAATTTTTTTTAACTTTTGGGCCTCCGTCCTGTAGTCATACCCTCGAAACACTATATCAAATTTGAATAGAAATGTGTCGGGATCTTCTGAGACAAGCTCATGAAAGTTTGGTAAGGCTGCTAATGGAATAGGCTTTGTGGGCGCACCAGCTCCCAGATCTCTGATTGGAAACTCGATAGTGGAGGTTGTGGGAGCCAGAAATATCTTTCAATAATTGTTGGGTATTTCACCAGGCTCTGTAGAATATGGATGAGGCTTCCTTACCCCTTGGATCCAAGTCACTTTAGTAGCACTTCCCCGATCTCTTGGTGATGCAAATACTCTTTCGATCCCTTCTCCTGCGTCTTGATGACTTGATCCCTCAGCTACAACCTCCTCTCCCTTGCTAGAGTGGTTTGACTCTGTCAAGGTTCTGCTTGCGACCTCTTCCCCCTCTATTATCAGCATCAGATTTCCCTGGTTAGGTATGCTACTATATGTTTCTTCAACTGCTGGAGGGACCTGTTATGTCCTATCACCCAAGAATGTTGTAGACAACACTAGTTGATCTACTGATTGTCCCTCAAACTTCACTCTTCATGCCCTTGGTCTCACGGCTGCGCGAGATGATGTTTCTGACTCAACCTTTGCTATAATTTGCTGGATGTAGGTCTTTCTTCCCAAATATGGTCCTCCCTTCTTTGGGGCTTTCCCTCTGCCCCCATTATTCGGTTCTTTGTTCATACAAGTGTTGGTATGATGGAGGGTCTTGGCATGAACCTACAATGCTTTAGTCTAGAAGTAAGGTGTCAAAGGAACATTCCTTCCTCAAGACGAAAGATATTACGAAAAGAAAGGCAGCTAAAAAAAACAAGAATCTAAGGTACAGGGCCCGGAGCAGGGCGTCAAAGGACTCTTCCATTCCATGGACAAGAATGAAAAACAAACACACACCACAAAAAGACCTAATACTTTTCAAATCTGAAGTAGGGCTTCAAAAGACTCCACCCTCCCCAGGGTAAAAGCTAGGGTTTCCAGAAAAAAACAAACAAGNACTCAAGATCTGGAGCAGGGCATCAAAAGACTCCTCCCTCCCCAGGACAAGAGATTGGCAGAAAAAACGGAAAAGAAAAAAAATAAAAACAAGCAGAAAGAAAACCTACGCTCAGGACCTAAAGTGTAGTGAGAAAAAACTTGTTCTCTCCCCAGGACGAGAGATTGACCCTTTGGTTGGTCTGAATCATTGTCTTGCACCTTGTTAGCCTCCCTGGCAATGGCGAGAAAATATTGGTGTCCAGGTATGAACAATTTATTCACCCTTTTTCCTACATTAATTTATGAATCCAGATGCATATCCTTTCAAGGCAATGCGCAAGGTATATGCAGGGGCAAGAGCACAATCCGTTCTGGCCAAGGGTTCACGATTAAGATTCAAAACATTGCTGTAAAATTGGATTAATTACAACTTCTGAAAAGCAATCATAAGAATCAAAACACTGTAACAACAAGCATAAAATGATAAATAACACACACAGAAAGACACAACACCTGATCAGAAGAGCGGGCCCAACTCTTTGATTAGGGCTGCGTTAGTCACAACGAATATGAAGACAACAAAATAGATATTGTTTTATAAATATGAAAAGGGTTATTACAATTTCAATGGGGACATCCCCAATTACAGGAATAAACTATCTTTTATACATGGAGAGGGAGAACAACCTCTTTCCCCAAAACATGGTAACCGTATCCCCAAAAATATACATTAGTTGGAACGACACCAATACCAGATAAACAAAATTAGCGAGATGCCCAAGATGGTTCAAGGATTTGCGACTCCAGCTGTGTGGCCTCCTTATGGCTTGGTTATTGCTGTGAATAGCGGATCTGCTGCGGGATGAAGCCTTGGTCCTGTCCTCCAGAAGATGCGGTCAAACATTCCTTTTAGTGCTGTGAATAGGAAAAACTCCACGACTTTATTTCATTAATAAAATATTCCAATAGACAAGGTAGGGGTATTTACCTTACAGGTTTAGCATAGTAAACATAGGTAAATAAGTGCAAAAAGGTAAAAAAGGTAATGGAAATGCAGCCGAAAGATAGCTCGATTTGGTGCCCAACAAACACCAAGTCAATAATCAAAACATATGAGACATAAAGAAATCCTTTATTTCATTCCAATTCATCAAAGAATCATTCTCTTTACAAAATTTCCCGAGGAAGTTTTGGACCAAAGTCAAGCTTAGACGTCCCCGATGAAACATACAAAAGGACTTCTGACAGAAAGCAAACAATTTAACTTTAGAAGCTGGATCAACTTACCACAGATTGTTTCCCACTCAACTCTGCACAATATCCTTTGTTAGTGATGAAAACTAATTCATAAACAAACAAGTCTACACAGACTATCAAAGATAGATCAACACCTCTAAAAAACAAGTGTCTGAATGATGTAAATCATCCCTGAATATTGTTGTCTACAATAGGACCCTTCTATCATAAAAAATGATTAGGCTTCTAATGAATTAAGGAATGAATGAAAACTGAATTATCTCAACAAAAACTCAAAGAACAAACCTTAGTATGCTTCTCCTTCTATTCTCCTCTTGTTCCTCCCTTTCATTTTGCCTTTAAATAACTTATAATTGGTTGAAGTAGTTGAAATACTTCTTTAGTGAATTTAACTAAAACTCAACCAACGCTTTATTTAAGGGGAAAGTAATAAATCATAATAAGGGTTTTTAAATAAATAATAACTAGTAGGTGGGACCTCTTGTGACTCCCTTTAGCTTTTAACAATTATAACACAACTAGTTAATAAAAAAAAACATCCCTCCTTGTGACTCCCATCATCACATTCATATTTGACAATTTATCTCAATGATAATTGAAATTATTTCCAAAAATATGTTACCCATATATAAAAAGAATAGTGTGTTGTCCAAAAATTCAGAAGTCAACTATTCCCAACAATTAATAAATAAAAACTTAAAATCCATATTTTCCACTATGAGAGGCAATATTTCCCTTGTTGTTGTTGTAACCTTTTGATCTCTCTAAATTTTCCTTAGGTTGTGTGGAACCTTTAGGCCTAATCTCATTGATCACATGAGAGCAATCATCTCTCAAATGCATGCGGGAAGACATAGATTAATCAGAGTCATTTGAGGGTGAGGAAGGGGCAATAGTGGATTTTCCTTTGTTAGGGGCATGGTGGGCCTCAATTTTCAACCTTTTTCTTGCATGGGAATACTGAACTGGTGAGTGTATAGGGGAATCTTGGACAATTTGATTGATAGGCAGGGGAGCAGGTAAAAACAAATTAGGACAACCACTATGTTGGGAGACCGTTGGGTGGACAATATTTTGCCATCCATCATTTTCGGGAACTTCAGGTTGTAGTGAGACATGAGGAGGCACAGGGATACTAGGGACCTATGGGGCTTGGAAGGGAAGCCTTCCAGGCCTAGGTTGGACCACTCCTTTCCCAATCCAATTAAAAAACCCAGCTTGAAATAACTAGCCTAACTTTTGCGAGTCTGCATCAAAGTGTATGGAGAATCTTGGACTTCTAGGGCCCTTATTCCAATTACCTCTCCCTCGGTTACCTCTTCCATGGCTACCCCTGCTGAAAAATCTCATTCCTGTATGCATAATTGATTAGCAAATAGTTTCTTTAACAATCATACATGACAACTCTTTCAAAATATGAAATAAATTTTGGCTCAGCAACATATCAGACTCATGCAATCCAATCCATACAAATTGTTTAATAGTTGTCAATGAGCAGGGGGTGAAGAAAGGTTCTGGGATATGCGAGGGGTTTTATTGGGCGAAAAAAGTTAAAATGAGGGGGAAAAGATCATAATTATTGCTCATAGAAAACAAACAATCAACTGTTAACCAAAGAATATATCGTTGTAATCCATCCCTGCGATCTTAAACTATCACAATACATAGTTCCTTTGAATTGTAATTTAATTTTAGGAACATGGAGTGGATAATGAATATGGGAAGGCTAGGGGATTTTCATTTGCGAAAAATGAAATAATGGCAGGGAAAAGAGCGAATATATTTCATAAAATCAATTAATTAATCCATAATTTGTTTTTGTATTCAATGCAAATGATCCAACACCAACCAAAAAATTATTGTGATCAATTAAACAATTACTGTGTGTTGATACTTGTTCACTGTCCACATTTAAATCTTCAACCATTTTAATTAACACAATGTCATCATACTAAAAAACAATATGCCTTCCAAACAACCTGTATAAGAATTGTGTTTCCTCTCACTTCTTTCATTTAATATTTAAAAAAAATTCCAATGAACACACAGTCATTTGTTTCAACTCTGTTCAGCATCAAAACCATCAACCACTGTCCATAAATTATTTCCTCAAATCAAACACAGACACAAGCTCTTTTAGAAACGTGCCTGATTCCATTTCTCTAATCAATTTAACAATTAAATTGCAATGAAACCATACTATTATAAAAATTGTTCCCATCTCTGATGGTGCAATGATATGATGCAGGATATCCATAAATCATACACAATGGCAAGCCAAGACACAATCATCAACACTTCAAATTGCAATAATCCCGATTGGGAAATTAAAACACATAGTAACAACGACCATCATTTCAATTTATACAATGTTGTAGAAAACATACAGACCAATGCATAACACAAAGAAGAATTTATGTGACTATACATATCGAACCATAAAATAATGTTGATTTAACAATCCAAATGTTACAACACAATGAGGCAATAACTATATAACCATTATCGTTCCCTTTTACAACTTCTCTAATCAACCACTTAAACCATGCAGAGCTATCGACTTAATTGTCACAATAAAAGAATGCAGTGCCTATATACCAATAATCATTTCCAATTATAACTGTGTAATCAACTCTATAAATAAAAATGAGCCAATAATCAAAACCATTGTCGATGCTATTCCACCCACTCATAACAATCAAAAAGATACCCGATAGGATAAAACTGGCTCAATTTATCAAAATCGGGCTCTAAAGAATCAAGTGTTCGCTCGATTGAACCAACACAGGGAGACTGGAGTCAACCATACCAACAACAGGTGAGACCCCTTCAATACAACATGATGGAAATACATGATTTATAACCCTTAACTCATATGATAGGGTGACAGTCTGAACTTAGGTAGGAGAGACTATGAACAGAGAATTAGAGGTTCCTTACTGGCCATTAAACAACACCGAGAACACGCAGGGCACAACCCTCATGGTTTTCCCCAAAAAGACAAACAATTCTGATAGAATGCAAAGCCTAGGTAATAACAACCCACCCTAAGGAAAGCCTCTTGGCATAATAGACACCATAACCAACTGTGCAGATACCAATAACATAAAACAAGCCCACAACCAGGTGGAGAATGATATGCAATGATCCAAAGGTGGTTCAAAAATTACACAACAACCCCATAACAACAAATGCGACCATGCATGGTTACAAGGACTGTGATGAGGTAGCCAACAATTCCATATGGAATGAAACCCTCCAAAAAAACCCATAAAGACAACATAGAGCCTTCACGTCTTCCACCACACAGAGCAATTAATGAAATCGTGACTTCAACCATTCAATTTTCCATTTGCAATGAATAACACACAAACAACCATTCCAGAGAAACACCATGAGTTTACACAGTTTCTAGCCTCAAGAAAAACACAGACCAATACATCACCAAGCTAATATTTATTTCATAACCAGAGAGATTTCATGGATGGAGAAAAAAATATACTTGTAATCAAATGGCCTTAAAAATGCGAGCTTTTGTCGAGCAGTTCCTTCCTCGCCTGAATATCAGAGCTTAACCATAACTAAAATCGAATGAACAATAAACAAGATAGGGTGATGACCAGTGGGAGAGGTATGGAGTGACATGCAATAAATGCACGTCACTTCCATCCTCTCCTCATTCAATTATGTAGTACATTCCAACCAACCAATAATTAATCCATTCCATTAATCTATGCATCGAAACTAACATACATTGCTTGCCAAATGCGCCACCCGATATCATATTAACCATACCCAAAACTTACCATAACATATATCAAGTGTGCCTTCATATAAATCAATAGAACCACTAACATTCTTAGTTAGGACTAACATCATTTCTTAAATTTCAAATGCATATAGTATAGCATAGCATAGCATAGCTTAGTTTCTTCTTCTTGGATTTTATTCCATATTGCTCTTGTTTCTTGTTATAACTAGCATGTCTCTTGTGTAGGCACAACATGTGATGAATCATGGCTTCAATAGCAATGCCATAACCATGAATATAAGCCATTCATACATAAAATTTAGAGCTTACAGTAACGAAACCCACACATAGCATGCATTATCCATCTACCATTATGTTGCAAATAAAGCCAATATTTCACCATCAATCATGTAGAACCCTGTAAGCATCATCGAACGACAACATAAAATGTGTAGCAAGACTATCTTTGATCCTCCAATCTACAAGGGGGTCCCACCTACTAGTATTATAAATATATATCATTAGCTTTTAAATAATAGGATTTTAGCAATACTTTGCGGGTGAAATCCTTGTTGCGATTTTTATCGTCAACAAACTGGCGACTCCACAAGGAAATCTGTTTCCAACAGATTAAGAACTCAAAAAACATGATTTTGTAGACCAAGAACAAAGTATTGGAAGATATAACCATAATGATTATGCAACAGGGGGAAGTGAGCGGATTTAATGGAAAAATGACCGGGAATTTGGGAATAACTCATGAAAAATGTTAAGTATGAGGGGGTTTATTCCTGTATGCATAATCATTCAAACAAAACCTGCTCTTTTCTTCAAGGAGAAAATTTTATGGACTTTCTCTTTTAACTCTCAAATGAATGAAGAAATGAAAAGCATAAGCGGGAGATAACCAATTTCTTTATAAGACAACAGTGAAAGCAAATAACAAATTCAAGTGTGCTTTCAGGGGAAACATCGTAACAGCTATGTAGGCTTAATTTTTATTGACTAACAATACCTTGCAGGAGTGTCACCGTGGCATAAGTGATCCAAAATCTTATTCTTGACCAAAAATCAACTAAAATATGAAAAAGCAACAAAAATCATGACAGAATTAAGACTACAAAATTTAAAACAACAGAAAATAAAAAGACAAAATTGTAAAAGCAACAGGAAGCCTATCAAAAGGAAAGCATAAATCAAACTACTGTAAAAGAATAAATGAAAAACATTGGGAAAATGAAAGCAGAACTTGACTACTAATATACAAAAAATCCAAACAACGTTAAAAATTTTCAAGTTGGTTCCACGTAATGTTTCAAGTGAGAACCGTTAGTGTTGTAGGAGAACAATCTCTCATGTAAATATTTTAGAATGTAAGAGTTAGTACCCAAGACAAAAGCAGTCTTGAAAGGACCCAGCCATAATTTTTGAAATTTTGAGACAATTGATAACCCTTTAAAGTACACGATTAGATCATCAAGATAAACATGAATAACCTTACTGATCAAATTGTTGAAAGTTATTTGCATAGGACTTTTAAAAGTGGTACTCGCATAAGATAATCCAGAAATCATACGTTTGTAATTCAAGGTACCCCAATGAGTAATAAATGTAGTTTTGTGTTTATCCGCCCCTTTTACCTTGATTTGATTGTAACCAAAAAAACTGTCAAGTAAAGGCATCATCCGTGACCCTGCAACTTGTTGCAAAATCGTTTCTATGTTAGGAAGAGGGAAGTGATCTTTCATGATAGCCCAATTAAATGAACGAAAATCAATGAATAATCTGATATGACCGGTTGTTTCCTGAACATGAACCAAATTGGAAACCCATTCAGAATACTTGACCAGAAAGATGATTCCATCCTTCAAGAATTTTTCCAACTCCTTTCGAATAGTTGCTTCCAGTGAAGGGTTGATAGGTCTCTGTTTTTTACGAACTAGTTTTATGCCTTCCTTGATGGGAATGGAATGTTGTATGGGAGTAGGATCAAAACCACGAATATCCTCATAAGACCAAGAAAAAACATATTGAAATTCACCAAGTAGCTTGGAAAACTTCATTTTCTCATCATCAAAACATTTTGCACCTATTTTAACATTCTTTGGAGCCTTGGGTGTCCCAATGTTCAAGGAGATAATTTACCCACCTTCTTGTTCGACTCCTCTTCTTTTTGTTTCTCTTTATTTCCTACATCACTCGATGAGAATGAACTCTCTAGCGGAGTCAATACTTTAGGAATATTGTTATCTTCTATGGATATAATTTCCTTGGGCTTATAAGTTCCATTTTGAATGAAAGCACAGATGCTCTCATTGTTAGGGAAGACCTGCCAAGATTCTGTATTGTCAGGGATATGTGGATGATATAGAGATTAAAAAGTACAACCAGGTCTATGTGGCAGAAGTTGTAGATTAGGAGAACTTGCAAAAACAACTAACCGACCAACCATTGAATTTAACTCCCTTTTAACATGAGTAATGTTGAAAGATACTAGGTTCGATATAAGTTCCCAAACAATTTGGGTGTATCGTTTCATCAAATTTTTGTTAGGAGAGTAAATCTTACGTACAAGGTTCACAACAAGCTCATAATCTCCAAAAACTGAAAGGTGACCACAACCAATATTATAAGCATTTTCAATGCCTAATAATAAAGATTCAAATTCAATTACATTATTCGTGCAAGCAAACTCCAACCTATAAGAAAAGTTATGGATTTTTCCTACATGAGAAATCAAGATAATGCCAGCTCTGTTACCTTCACTAGAGCATGAACCATCAAAGTGCATGTGCTACATACCATCATCTAAATCAATTTGTTCCAAGGTAATGTTATCTGCCTCAACAAAGATGGAATACACTCCTAGGTCCTCTTTGAAATAGTTTACATTCGGTTGTGGGACTCTCTCTATGTAAGGTGAAATCCTTCCCTCTCTAAGGAATATAATGTTCTTACCATTCTGAGGAATGGATAAATGTGTCCCATCGAGTGAGAGATATCCACCCATTAAAGCTTGCCAATATCTTCCCAAGATGATTGAGTAATTGCTAAAGGGCATATCAATTACCTGAATATTAAGGGTTGTCCTTATTTCAGGGTGTGCACACAAAACTAAGGTCACATATTTAATCTCATCTATCGTCATTTTTTGTAGACTATTATAAGAGAGGATGGTCCTGGCATTTTTATTTATACAAGACAAGCCTAACTCTTCCATAATAATATTTGACATCACACTTGGGCCCGAACCGCCATCAATGAGACAACAATGGGTGATCTTCTCCACAATATTTACAGAAATATAAAAAGGAGGAATTTTTACACGATATCTAAAGTTATGTACACCTACTTTATTTATAGATGAATCCTCTTTGTTCACCTCTTCAGAGAGGTTGGATACAACAAAAGATTTTCCTTCCATGAATTGTTTCATATGCCTCTATTGTTCGGGGATGACAACCATGTCCAAGAGGGTTGCATCTGCTTTGATGTTGGACAACTGATTCAGAATATTGTATTTGGAAGAGGGGAGAGGGGAGGTAATTCCTTGATTGTCAGGTACTTTAGGATCCTGAACAATAGCATCTAGTGAGGATGATCTCGGGCTAGAAGAATTGCGGGGAGGATCAAATTTTCCTTTGGGAGTGTAGTATTTGTTCCTAATATTGATGATCATGACATCTTTTGGCTCTGCAAAATCTAGGACTGTGATGGTATTTTCTCATATTTTACAAAAGATATTATCTCTGGCACTCTTCCTTACCTCAGATGTGGCTTCCTCATGGTGTTCCTCGCAAAATTTACACCAACTTCGAGGCAAGATAGCTTTAGGTTGAAAATTATTTTCAATTGGATTTCTAAAGGGGGGTGCGAAAGAGGATGAAGCTCCAGGCGTGAGAGGGGAGACATTTCCCTTTGGATCATACCCTATCATATGATTATTCATTTCTTGTACTAGCTGTAAGAGGGTGAACATGTATGTACGTTTAACCGATTCTAAGCTCATGGCTTACAGAGAATGACATAAAAGTGATTTAGTAAACCATTCTGCCAATAATATGTCAGGAATGATTACCTTGATCATCCTTTGTCGTCGTATCCACTCATCAATATGGTCAGAGATATGCACATAGTTATTTTGACGAAGGGAGAGTTCAGTACCTGTCTCGTAGCGAATAGGTAGTTGAAAGTGCATGAGGAAAGACATGGCAAGGGAATTTAAATTATGAAAAGAAGCACATGGTAGTTCAATATACCACTTTGCTACCAAGCTTGTAAGTGTTTGTTGGAAAAGACACAAATGTACAGAATCATCCATGAGGGAGTTTGATGAACACCACAAATGGAAATTCATCACATGGTTGTTTGGATCTTCGCCAGATTTTTCATCAAATTTTGGAATATCAGAAGGAAGTTTAGCTGGAATGACTGGCCAAACCGGTGAATGAAAAATAGGATCATTAGTTAACCGAGACAA
>JASDQU010374359.1:42837-53925 GCA_032191745.1 Picea mariana | reverse complement strand
TAAGAACCATAAAGGTCCAAACCCCTAAACCCAAGAGGCGAAGAGAAAAGGTGTTTTGAAATGCAAAAACATATTTTTGGGTGTTAGTGTCAACATCAAATTTCTAGGAATGCAACTTTGTCATACAATATCCACCTGTCATGCATAATAGCTCATTAGGAATCTAAAAATGAGGAAAAAAATAAAATAGTCTAGATTGGCTTTTCCATATGTAAATCTAGGTCAACATCGCTTGTCTAAAAAGATTGTTAAGGGCCTCAAAATGGACCTGAAAGTTTAGGACCTAGAAAATCATAACAAGAAAACCCAGATGGACAACCATGTTGATTCAGTGGAAGAAGTGGGTGGCCACTGATATTCACTTGGATCAGTCCTCCTCCATTAGGAAGTAAACGTGTAACAATGGTATCCATTGTGTCAACTTCCTATAGTAGATGGAGAAATCACTATTGAATATGAATCTGGGTGAGCCATTTTCCTTGCTAAAGAAGCTATTCTTCTTTGACAACCTGGTAGAGTTGTATATTTTGTTTGTGAGTGTCCTTCGTATTGGTCTCCATAAGATGATCCACTGTTGATCCATATTTATGAGAAGAACGAAATGAAAACATATATTTATAATATTAACACAGAGACACAATGAATAATAACAGAGATACAGTAAAACTTGACTTCTATTAAACAAGAAATATGTTGAAATTGTAAAATGAAAACTGAAACCAGCTTGCTAGAATGGTGGCAACTTATCTCTGAGAAGAGATGTGATGGCTACACGCATTCACAATAATATGAGTACAATTAGGCTCCAAAGGCATTTTTTACATCAAACATGAATGCCAAAACCCTATACATCCAAAAACCTAACCCTATGAGATGAAGCGCCAAAATTCATGTGGCCCCCATTGGGGTAAGTTGGTACATCAAATTCTCAGGTTCATAACTTTTGTATACGATCTTTGTTTGGGGCGTTTTATTCCTCGTCGAAAAGGTATATGCGATAGGTAAAACTTTCGTTGGGGCCTAGGGAATTTTTTTGATTACCCCTAGCCCCACCAAATTCCAAAAACACGTTGTTTAGGTCCTCAAAATGACCCTAGAAGTTTGGGACTCGAAAATCTAGAAACAAATTACCAAGATGAAAATTGCAACTACTAAGATGAAATTTGTATGTGAGACGGATGGAAGAGGTGGGTCCTCACCGATATCCACCTGGATCAATCCACCCTCCTTAGGAAGCAATGGTATCCATTGCATTGAGTTCCCCCACCAGATGAGGAAACTTATACTGAATTTGGCCCTAGGTGAGCCACTTTCCTTGGTGCAGGAGTTGCCCTTCCTTGAAAAATCGATAAAGCTGAAGCTTATGTTGGTGAGTGACCTTGACATGTGTGTCCATGATCTGATTAGTGGATACCTTTTCAATGTAGTTAGGGTTGATCTATGTTGGTTTCAACTATTCTGTTATCTTTGAGGTGTCCAATAATGGTGGAAAGTATGGCTGAAGGAGGTCCACATTAAATACTGCATGCAATCCAAGGAAGGGGGGAATGTTGAGCTCAAAAGCATTGTCTTTGATGGCCTTGGTGATGGTGTAAGTTCCATAGCGGAGTGGATGAAGCTTTCGATGGGGCCCCGTAAGGTGTTATTTCTGCAAGTGAAACCAAACTTTGTCTCACACCTGAAACTTGTGTGGCACCCGATGTTTATCATGGCGCTACTTGTACTTGGCATTGGAATTCTGTAGAATATCCCAAACTTATTAGTGGATGTGTTGGATCTGCTCAATGAACCTGGTGGATTTTTAAACTTCAGTTGGAGCATGCGACAAGTCTTCTTGGGTGGCTGCAAGGGGTATTGCAACATCCATGGGACCTAATGGTTGAAATCCCAACCCCACCTGAAAGGGGTTTTGGTTGGTTGAGCTATGTATGGATCTTTTGTAGTTGTGTTGAACATAGGGAATACTCTCATCACATGTGCAGGGGTGCTTGGAATTGTACATGCACAAGATATGCATGATCATTTAGTTGATGACCTCGGTTTGGAAATACCTATAGGGGTGGAAGACAATGGATTTAGTGAGTATGGTGTCTAGTAGTGACTAGAGGATCGACGAGAATGTGTTGAAGAATTGATTGTCCTGATCTAAGATAATGGTTTTTGGGATCCCAAAATGTACCCACACTCGTTCAAAAAATATCTTGGAAGTGGCCTCTATTGTGATGCTCTTCTTGTGAGAGGCCATAATATCCATCTTGGAAAAGAAATCAACAACCACAAAAACACAGTCATTTCCTCACTTGGTGGATGGAAGGCCTGACATATAGTCTATTGATATTGATTCCCAGGTCCTGTCGGGAGTAGGCAGAGGAGTGTACATGCTTTGTTTATTAGTGGTCGGTTTTTCAATATCACGGGTAGTACAAGACTTGATATACTTGCTAACATCCTGTAGAATCTTTGGCCAGTAGAAATGTCGTTGCAACACTTCCACTATCTTTTCTATGCACAAGTATCTTTCCAACCGACTATAGTGGGATTCCCAAATAATATTCGCAAGCTCACTTGATGGAATGCATATATGGCCCAGATATCACAACAACCCATCCTGAATATGAAAATTAGTGGCAATTGTGTTTGCACCCAAAATCTAGTAGGTGGTGGAGAAGTCACAATCTTTCTCATAGAGGTGGGTCCATCTGGAGGTCTTATGGTTGCAAGAGTCTAAAACTATGGTGAGTGTCGCGACCGGAGGTCGACTGAGGAAATCAACGAATTGGTTGGCACTTACTGTCTTATACTTGATGTTGAGGTGGATTTGTTGCAAGTATGTGGACCACTTATAATGGCTATCATTCTACAATTTGACTTGTGTATGCATGAACTTTAGTCTCTTCTGATTAGTGTGGATGATTGTCTCCTTCCCGAGAATGTAATGCCTCCACTAGTGGCAATATTGCATAATGGAGTACATTTCTTTGTCATAAGTAGGGTACTTACATACGACATCTGATAGTGTCTCACTATTATAGGCCAGGAGGTGGCCATGTTGACTGAGAACTACGCTCACAACATAGTTTGAAGCATCTATATTGATCTCAAAGGGATTTTGCAGGTCTGGTAATGAAAGCACTAGGGTTGAGAACAAGCGTTGCTTTAGATCATCGAATGCTTGTTTTTGGGACAGGCCCCACACAAACACTTCCTTACCACCACCCCTAGCTACTTGGTTGAGGTCCCATGCAATATTGGAGAATCCCAACACAAACCTGCGATAGAAATTGGCAAGGCCTAAGAAGCTCTGAAGCTCAGTGAGTGTGGTTGGGGTTGTCCAGTCATAGATGATCTAGATCTTGGATGGATCCACATGCACACCATTCTCATCAACAATGTAGCCTAGGTACTGGACCATGTCCATGTCGAAGGAGCATTTTTCCAAGTTGGCATATAGCTTGTGTTGTTGCAGAGTGTGTAGAACTTGTTGAATATGTTGTAAGTTTTCTTCCCAAGTATTTTTATAGATGAGGATGCCATCTAGATACACCACTAAAAAATAATTGGTGAAAGGTCGCAAGATATCATCCATCATCCTCATGAAAGTTGATGGGGCATTTTTCAAACCAAAGGGCATGACCAACCATTCAAAAATACATTTTTTTCACTTGAAGGAAGTCTTCCATACATCTCTCTATTCTATTGGGACCTAATGGTATCCAGACTTCAGATCAATGTTATTGAATCATTTGGCCCCCTTTAAGTTGATCAAGGAGATCATTAATTCAGGGAATTGAGTACTGGTTCCTGACTATGATTTTATTTAGGTAATGGTTATCAATGCAAAGTCACCAGGTCTCATTTTTCTTCTAAACCAACACGATTGGGTTTCGATAAGGTGATGATTTGGGTTAGATGTGCCCTTGTGGAGACATTTTTTGATCTATAGCTTGATCTCCTCATTTTATAACAAAGAGCAGAGATAGACTAGCCCATTGGCTAGCGGTGCACCAGGGGTTAGATCGATGGAATGCTTGATCTGAGAGTGTAGAGGTACTCCAATAGGTGATGAGAAGATGTCTATGTATTCTTCCATGGCCTTTTACACTTTCCTCTACTATGTGGAGAGTTCGGTTGTAGAGGTCGTGGATGTGGCTACAATATTTCTCTCACTATAAGAGTGAATCACGAAGAAGAAAAACTTCCCATTCTGAGAGATGACCTTCCTAAATTTCTTGGAAAATATACAGGAAATCACACTAGGTGGGACTACCTCGAGTATCCTATACAATTTCTTGTTCAAAGTAATAATAACGCTGTGAGGCCTAGAATCNTGTTCGACCAAAATAACATCAGAAAATTCAAGGGGAGAAACATCACACAATACCTCATCTTTTAATGCCTTGATTTCATACGACAGGAGACACTATTGGCGGTAGAGGGGAAAATCCCCCTTTATCGGGTCGAGCTACAAGAAGAGAAATGACTTACATTAAAATATAGTACTATTCCTAATCTACCCCAAAACTATCTAAACTGAAAGACAAGAGAGATGAAAGAAGGTCAGTAGATGTACCTTTGGTCCTTGCGGCTGGTGTAGACCACTTTCTCCTTTGCAACTTCCTAGATTGCGGGTATCCTCCCAAATATGACCTGCAAAAATATTAGGAAAACAATACTACAACACATACAATATCTACTTATCAATTTCAATGTTCATATATAGACATAAATGCATAAATCAACAAAATCATATAGACATAATATTTTTGGACAGGAAATAACTCTTTTATTCAATATTAATATTAGAAATATTACAACCTTCAGCAGCAATCGCTTTGCGAAACAGGTCAGAGCTCCTCTATATTGGCTCCGAGTGCATCAATCCCATGTAAGCCTCTCACAACCAAATTGTTACTTGGGAAAGGAGACAGGGTTGTATAAGGATAAAGGGTTGGAGGGGAATGTTGAGGCCAAAGCTCATAATAGATGCAAAAATTGGGCAAAGAAGGGGAAGGGATTTTGGTAGATTTTTTTTATTATCTTGCTTGTTGTTGTAAATGTGACCCCAATACCTCTTTTTATATGAGAAAACAATGGTTATTTGGTTTGGGAATGGGATACAATGGATAAAACGGTTGGGAAACCCTCAATAGCCTGTAAACTCTGCCAAATTCCTTGCAATTTTATATTTTTTGCAATTTTTGGAGGTAAACGTAGGATAACTAGTATTCATCGCACACATGTATGCGGGATAACATGCATCTCTCATGTGTATGCCGGATATTAGTTCAATAGGGTGCATACATGTTCCAAAAAATAGGTTTTTAAGGAGAAACCTCAATAGTATTTTGGAAAAATATGTACGTGGAAAGTCCAATGCCATGTATGCATAGGTAAGGCATTTTTGGATGATATCAGATGCCCCCTAATGTGTGAGGTTGGAAGAGAAATTGGTGGAACAAATACATTACAATATCTTTACCAGTGGGAAGGCACAGAGTGATCAAGTGAGTGCGGGACCAGAGTTCGGGAGTGTGCCATCTGCAAAAAAAATGATAATCTCTCTGAGGTGGGTGCACTCATGTTCGAGATGAGCTAATAATTGCTTCCAATCAAGTAAACTGTATATCCATGTCATATAAATTTCTATATAAAGTGTAGCTGCAAGAAATACACAATGGATCTACATCTCAAAATCATTTGAATATATACAAGTAAAATATGCATATTCAAGATGCATCAACACATGTGGTTGGAGATGAGGACTTCATAGCTCACGAAACAAATTCAATATCTTCAAAAATTGGGTAGGAGTACAATAGGAGTTTAAGACTCACTACCCTGATGTCCTCGACATGTTGTTGGGGAAAGAAAGGAGGATATCAATCATTAATCACAGAACTTCATTGATTTTGAATCTGAAATTGACTGGACTCTCGATATGGCCAACTCATGAAAGTCAAGAGACAAACTGTAGAATGGCCGAATCAGTTTGGATAAAAATTCCCTTGGGAAAAAGCATGACAAATGATGAGACTTGGGTAGATTAATATTTGACATAAGTCTGTGATACAGGAGGCACCACAAACTCTTCATATGTTTGGAAGAGAAACCAAACTGAGGAGGACACAGCTCTATGTAACAAGAATAACTTCCTAAGGTGATACGATATACCAATGCTTTGCAAACAAACAAAAGGATGTTATTTTTCCAAGGGCGACTATCTTGCTGCTAAAAAAAGAGAATGTATATCCCATCCCCTCTTTTTGTAATATTTGATTTTTTTATCTTTTTCAAATTTTTAACGAGCTTGAAAAGGAATAAAAGAATGTTACATTACAAAGGATGAACGAGTGTCATGGGAAAGAAAACTAGTTCCAAGTGCATGGAACATACTGATGCTCAGTGCAAGGAGACATGTGCAGGATAAGGACACTCAGGAAAATTCCTCCACGGGTCAAGGTGCCAGATTGCAAAGGAAAAAAGTGTTGCAAGGCTTGCATTTAAGGAATGCTTTGAAGGTTCAGTTGATAGCAACATGGAGCTGGCATTAGGCCAAATATGCAAGGATGAGACATGCGATGCGATTAAAAATGACACAACAAGACTACTTGCATGTGACATTTTATGAGCCCAGGGAAGGTAAGGTCGATGGTTTTTCACGTATAGAGATCCTGAAAAAACATTAAAAGAATATTCCAGGGAGTTCCTTTTACGTAACTTGTCCAGTCAATTAGAAAAAGGGTTAAACTTATACCGAAAGGATGTCTCTTCAAAACCATTTTAACGAGTGTGAATGAGACAATATCACTCGACGATATTTTCAATTTTAAGGAGTTTGAAAAGAGCTTAACTATGAACTCACAACCTTTTTCTAAGTTTAGTCTCATTATCCCGAAAAAGTATAAAATATAACTTAGGATAACTCTCTCGACGATACAAGTCTCCTGAGGCGTACATTTTTCCTGGACAATCTATTGGCTGGAAAAAGGGTTAAACTTATGCCAAATAGATGTTCTTTCTGAACCAATTAATGAGTGTGAAAGGAACAAGGTCACTCGATGATTTTTTTATATTTAGGGAGTCTTAAAATATATTAACTATGGACTCTGAGGGGGTTCCTTTTTCGTAATATCCAAGGCCTGAAAAAGAGATAAACCAAAACCAAGGAGAATGTCCCTTTTTCAAAAATTTAGTCCCTTAGGCCCGAAAAAGGGTTAAACTTACACCTAAATATACTCTCCTAGCAAACCAAAGCTCCTAGGGAATACCTTTATTAATAAATTATCCATCCAAACCAAAAAAGGGGTAAACTACCACCGAACAGATGTGCCTTCAAATTTGAGTTTGGAGATCGTGAAGGGAAATGAGATCACTCGACAATCTTTTAACTTTTAGAGAGTTTGAAAAGGGATTAAAGAAGACTCAAGGATGGATTCTTTTCTCAAGTAATCCAGATGAGACCAAAAGAATAAATGAACACCCATTGGATGTTGCTTTCAAATTTTAAGAGAGCTTGACAGAAAAAAAACCATGCTCTTTTAGGGGGTCAAGTGGGTAAATCCAAGAAAGATGACTAGAAACGAGAATGAGGCTTCAATATGTAATCATGGCGGGACTAAAAAGGACTCCCAATCCTATGGATAAATATCACAGTATGGATGCAAAAATGCAACACCTTGATCTACCTAGGGCATCCATGTAGAGGAAGGCTCTATCACCTAATTACGACACTTCTAAAGAAGCTGAGAAGGTTTCATGTCGCACTTCGGTGGGATCAATCCTATGGCAAAGAGGGAAATTCAATGATATGAAAAATGCAGGGGGTGAAAACCTAACCTATATGCAATATTTGAAAAATGACTTTTACCATGGGACAATATAAGTGTAACCCATCTCAAGGAAAAACACCAAACTAAAAGAACAAGTTCATCAAAATGACCCAAAGATATCTCAAAATAGAACTTAAGTAGCGACCATGTCAAGAAAGGGGAAAAAGGGGACCAAATTACGATAAAAGGGCCAAAAAAGTATATAACTAGAGGTGGAAAACTCATTTTAACCATTGCAATTTGGAAAATAACCAAAAAGGTAAAAACCCTCTTCCTCAAAACATGAATTCAAGGAACTACAGTGGATGAAAAACCATCACACTTTGACCAGGTAAGTACAAATAAACCTCTCTTTCATTTTTATGCATCCTTTTATGATAATTTTAATGTTTGGAAGGTGCATGTCTTTGTAAAAGGTTTGGGCCTACATGTACGCGGTATTTCCATGCTCAACCCACATATGTACGCAGGGAAAGTAATACTTAGCCTACATACATACCTGTATGTCTTAAAGGAAGCCCATGTACACCTCTTTAAAAGTTCAAAAACGAGGGCTAATCCTTTCCAATTTTGTGTGCAACAGGATGTATGTCCATTGCAGAGAAAGGGAACACGAGGAACTACATGTCTTGGTCGAGGAGGATCCCGGGGCCATTGCTATGCTGAAATAGTGTGACATGTGGAAGTTCTTCTAGTGGCCATTCATGAGGGCACAAACTAGATTGTTGAACCATTTGGTAGAGTATTGGAATCCTGAAGCAAAAGAATTCATGTTAGAAGGTCAATCATTGACTCAAATGACAGAGGATATCTAATCTTTGTGTGACCTCTCTAGGAGAGTAGTACTGGTCAATCTGAGGACCTTTCCTCCAGGTCTGTACAACATAGAGGATTACATAAGGATGTACTGTGAGGATAGTACCAAGAAATTAGAATATCATTTGTCGATACAAAATATCACTAGCCTCCATCTTCAAATTGTACTCTTTATGATTGGGTAGATCATGGGATCTGCAACACTCCATCAGGCCTATGGTGCACATATGCATTGTGAGTTTTAGTGTTTGGATGCCATCATTTTCGAATGGAGTACTACCATGATTACATCCATGAAGAAACAACTCACAGACTGTCGCAGGTGGACAAATAAGAACTTTGGGTTCAGAACAAGAAAGTTACATTCACTGAGATTGCGTCGAAGTGGTTAAGGAAGCAGAAAAGAAGGAGCGAAGCAAGGGAAAGCTAGTCATTGAATGAGAATATTGAGGATGACAGATCATCAAGGAAGATGGATCCTGGGAAACTCAGCAAGAGGAAGAAGATGTCAATGAGTGCTTTGGAGAACATCGCGAGAAAGAAGGAAAGACAGGATGGTGAAGCCCGCAAAACGTGGGTCAAAGAGGAGCTAGGGTTTTAAACACCTAGGGTTTTGGATCTAGGTTTTTGACACCTAGACATTGTCATGTAATGTATAAATAAAGGTATAGAGGACCTGGGATGGGTTCATTCAGAGTTGGTTGTTCATCGTTGGTTGTTGTTGTTGTTCATTGTGTATTGTGCGAGGGATAAGTGTTGTGTGTGAGAGAATTCTGTATTGTAAGATCTTCAGTTGGGTGAGAAGATCAACCCTGCAGCTGGGTGCACAGGGAGGGGAGAGAGAGAAAGAGAGAGAGAGAGAGATATGGAAGCCCAGAGCACAGATAGAACTATATGTTTTCCTATAATATCAAGAAACATAGTTCTGTGGAGGTAGCCCTAGGGAGAGGGTGAACCACGTATATATTGTTGTTCTGTGGGATTGGTGTTGTGTTATTTTACCTTCTTTTATTCTGTTATTGCATCATAGAGTTAGATCTGAAATATAACTATGTGAAGTGGGTTAAGTTTGTAATTGATATCTATTTGTTGTGTTGCTACTGTTTTAGATGCACTTTGTATTTCCTCTGGTTGTAGACACTTGTTTCCTGCAACCCCCTATTCCTACTTCGGGTGAGACTTCATCTGCTTCGCAAGTGTTACTGAAAGGGCCAGTGGTTAGGGCATGTTGGTGAACTGTTAGAGCTGAACCCTGGGTCTACCCCTGTGCCAACAAATGGTTCTATTGTCGGGACAAGGATCTTCTTGAGGGAATGTCAAGGTGGTTTCCATCGAAGACAAATATTCAGAAGTGGATAGAATAAAAAGAAAAGGACTTTGCTAAGGCTCAGAATAAGAAACCTAATCTTATCACAGAGGATTGGTTGGGAAGGTATATCTTTACTAATATACACAACATTTTATTAGGAGGAATTCATAAGGAGTTATACGAGTGGTTAGCCAAATTAGCAGATACTCTGTTTGAGATCATATTTAGACCACGTGTGGTTTGGATGTCAATGCTGATCAAGAAGGTCAAGAGAGTTGATAACATTGTGTCAAGAGCAGTATATCATTGGTTCGATAGAACTATTGGAGGGTACATCACTGAGTTTTCTGTTGATAGAATAGAGTCGTATATCCAAGCAGAGAGATATTTCTTTAAGGACCTAGAGGAAAATGTTTACACTTTTTGAAGTTGAAGATCAATATGCTATTGCATGAGAAGAACATGTTGAATATACAGTAGTTGGTCAGATCGAAAGGCTAATGTTAAAGAAATCAGATAGTGACAATGACACAGAGGTTGGACACACATGCAATGGGAGATAATTTAGAGAATTTCCTCTAGTGAACCTGCTTGAGCAGGGTCACGAGCCACTGGCACATGAAGAAGGGTTGCACAGTGGAGAAGAAGAAGAGATATTAAATGAGGAACATTCAGAGCCCACTAGAGTATAGGAAGAACAGACTGAAGAACCTCGTTGAGAAGAATCGAAAACTTCAGGAACTACATCGACTTTCGAAGTAAGTACTATTACTACTCTTGTTGTTTTAGCAACATTAAGTAACCAGAGTAGTCAGAGTTACCGGAGAACTCAGAGCACTGTTACCATTAGTTAAGTACATACTCAGTCAGGAAACCTATGAAGATATATGGCATATGAAATGAGGCTACCTATATTTAGAGGAGATGGATCTGAAGATCCTGATCAACATTGGTTTTTATGCGAAGCTATGTGGAGTATTAAGAATGTCAGTTACGAAGCAGTTAAGATAGCTCAATTTAGTACTACCTTGAGAGACCGCTCACTGAGATGGTACATGAAGTTTGTTACTAGAGTTGCACAACCTAAACCACTGAACGAGATCAATACTGTGTTGATTGCAGAATTCAAGAAAC
>JASDQU010374359.1:0-11015 GCA_032191745.1 Picea mariana | reverse complement strand
GAGTTAGTGTCCAAGACAAAAGTAATCTGGAAATGACCCAACAATTGAAATTCTGACGTAACTATCAGCCTTTGGATGCATATGATTAAATCGTCAAGATAAACATGGATACTAACCAATTCATCAAAAGTTGTGTGTATAGGCCCTTTTAAGGTGATAATTGTATCAAATAAGCCAAAAGGAAGGTAGTTGTAAGACATAGTATCGCAATTAGTAATACAAGTGGTTTTGTGAATATTTGCCCCTTCTACCTCAATTTTATTTTAACCAAACAAACTGTCAAGTAAGGGCTCCAAGTGTAACTCTACAACCTGTTGTAGAAGCATTTTCATGCTGAGAGGGGGGAAAGGATTTCTCATAATTGCTTGTTTGAATGTTCGATGAATAAATCAGGTTCTAATATTATGAATGGTCTTCGAAGTAGGTTCCCATTTGGAAACCCATCTAGGGTGGACTAAAAAAACCATTTCAGTCCTTGAGAAATTCCTTGACTCCCTACGAAAGGTTGCTTTTAGTGCAGAGTTAACAAGTCTTTTCTTTTGCCTATTTGGTCTCATAGTATGCTGAACAAGACCTGGATCAAAACCACGAAGATCCATATTACACCAAGAAAAAACCTTTTGAAATCCACCAAGTAATTCAACATGATTCATTCCTTCTTTATCCAAACCCTAGACATTTATTTTAATGTTCAGTGAGGATCTAGGTGTCCTAATTTTCATGGAGATGGCTTCAACCACTTTCAGTTGTAAATCCTCTTCCTTTTCCTTATTTCCTCCAACACTAAAAAATAATGAACCCTCAAGAGGATTCAAGCCCTTAGTAATCTTATTATTTTCCATGGATATAGTTTCCTTTGGCTTAAGAGGTTCATATTGGATGATATCACAAATGATCTCATCATCAGGGAGGGCCTTCCAAGATCCTACATGTTCAGGAAAATATGGACGATGCCGATATTGGAAAATGCAATCAGGCTAGTGAGGCAAGAGTTGTTGAGTAGGAGAGGCTGCAAAGATAGCTAACCGACCATCTATTCAATTCAGCTCCTTCCTAACATGAGTAATGTTAAAATATAGAAGGTTCAAGACAAGTGACCAAACAGTTTTGGAGTATTGTTCCATCATCTTGTCTCTAGGAGAGCATGCCTTACTTATCAGGTTCACAACAAGCTCATAATTTCCAAAAACTTAAAGGTGACCACAACCAAGATTAATGACGTTCTCAATGCCTAATAACAAAGCTTCGAATCCAACGACATTTTTTGGCAAGAAAACGCCAACCTATATGAGATATTATGAATTTTTCTTTCAGAGGAGACCAAGATAATACCATCCTCGTTACCTTCATTAGAGCATGAAACATCAATGTGAAGATGCCATAACTCATCATCTGAATCAATTCTTTCCAGAGGAAAATTATCATCTTCAACAACGATGGAATATACTCCTACGTCTTCTTTGATATAGTTCATGTTAGACTATGGAACATTCTCGATGTAGGGTGAAATTCTTCCTTCTCTAAGGACTTATATATTCTTACCATTCTGAGGAACAAATAAATGTGTCCTGTCGAGTGAGAGGTATCCACCTGTTAGGGCTTGCCAATCTCTTCCCAAGATAATTGAATAATTTCTTAAAGGCATATCAATCACCTGAATGTTGAGGGTTGTCCTTATCTCGCGGTGAGCACATAAAACCAAGATTACATATTTAATCTCGCCTATGGTTTTTTTTTGTATAATATTGTAGGAAAGCATGCTTCGGGCATTTTAGTTTGTACAAGATAATCCTAGCTCTTCCATAATAATCTTCGACATAACACTTAAGCCTGAACCACCATCAATGAGGAAACAATGGGCGATTTTATCCATGATATTTACAAAAATATAAAAAGGGGAGTTTTCTACAGGGTATCTGAAGTTATGTACACCTACTTTATTTACAGACGAATCCTCTTCTCTTACCTCTTCAGAAAGATTGGCCACAACATAAGCCTTTCCTTCCATGAATTGTTTCAAATGCATATGTTTTTCAGGGATGACAACCATGTCTAGGATAGTTTCATCTTCTTTGATGTTAGCCAATTGATTCAAGATATTGTATTTGGAAGAAGGATGAGGAGGAGTGATTCCTTGACTCTCAGGAATTTTAGGAACTTGGGGCACAACAACAGTTGAGGATGAGCTCGGGATAGAAGAACTGCGAGGAGGGTCAAACTTTCCTTTTGGGGCATAAGTTTTTCTCCTGGTATTGATGACCATGAAATATTATGTCTCAGAAAAATCTAGGACAGTGATAGTGGCTTCTAGTTTTTTACCAAAGATCTTGTCTTTGGCACTCTTTCTTACCTCACACGTGGTTTCTTCATGGTGTTCCATGCAAAAGTTACACCAACTCCTAGGCAAGATATCTTTGGGCTGAAAATTATTTTCAACCAGACTCCTAAAAGGAGGGTTAGAAGAGGATGAATCTCTAGGGGTGAGAGGGGAGATAGTACCCTCCCACTCAAATTCTATCATACGATTTTTCATATCTTGTACTAGCTATAAGAGAGAGGACATGTCTGTCTATCTAACTGATTCTCCATGGGGTAGACCCGTTCATTCAAGCTATTCTTCGTACTTTGAACAAGTGTGGAGAGAGGAATCAATATTATCAATGGCCTTTTCTTCAATCCTATGATGGTAAGAATAAGGAAATTCATTGTAGTAATGCATGAAGGTGGCTTGGTTCTGAGGGTGGATAAGTTCGAGGATTTTATTATACAACTTGGTGAAACACAATTTGAAAGACCTGATGGTCTCACCATCTTTGTATGTGATGTTATTGTACTCCCTTAACTTCTCAGTAGAGCTTTTGGATTTCCTGTAAGTGGATCTGAACCAGTAGATTAATTCCTCCCAGGTAGACAAGATCTTAGGAGGAAGGTCGAAAAAATGGGCTACAACCTTCCCTTCCAAGAAATTGATGAATAGGCACATGCAAGTATCGTTGTCATTGGCCCCTATGTTATTACAAGCATTAGAAAATTCCACTAGGTGTTCATTGGTACTAACAGTGTTATTTCCTGAAAACTTAGGCAAATGCTCTTTAAAATTTGGAAGTGGGAAAGTAGTAGGAGCTAGGTTAAGATGAGAGGACACATGCCATGGTGTAGTTGTGGCATCTTCTTCGAACTAAAAAAGTCCATACTTCTTGATGACTTTGGCGGGGTTAGTAGTAGATTGGACAGGGATATGGTGGTTGTACAAGCTACCAATCATCAATGATGATAAAGATTGGAAAGATAGGACACTTCCTGTGCCACCAGAGCTGCCACTAGATGCCATATTGTGGATGATAAATGAGGGAAAGAAAGAAGATATGGATGAATCAGATAAAGTTATCCTTAGAGCACTTTGTTGGGTAGATAACAAAATGTTTCTCCTTCTTGTATTAGCAATAGGACTTATTTTGGGTAATACTCCTCTTCTTCTTATAGAAACACAAGAATCAAAGGACATGAAAGAATGATCGAAACTAAAGAGACAAAATGTTACTGTTGATTTCTAGGTTGCCTACGTTTAGCTTCCAATTGTTCTTGCATAATAATATCTCGTTCAATTGATGCCCAAGAATGGTTAATCTCATCACAGGTCCTTGCAGTGTCTAAAATAATATGAAATAGTTTTAAAGCAATGATGGTCTGGTCTTAGAGACTGGGCTCAAGATTGGGTTCCCTTGCAACAGGAACAATCATTAAAAGAAAAACAATCAAAGAATCAAAATCAGAAAAAGAAAGATGTATCAATGAAAATCGAGTATAAAATTTAACCAAAGAGATATCAAAGATCTTCCCAGTATGGTCGCCAAATAAACGTTGAGGAAAAGATATGAATTGATCTTACTCAAGCATTTTCAGACTTTACTTGGCTAAAGTAAATTAGACTGGAATATCACCCTATATTTATATCCAACAAAATATATATATTCTAACTCACAAGTATTAATTACAAGTGCTTAGGCTAGTCTTTTATCAACAAAAAGCTTGCTAGAAATTCACTTTTTATATATTTTTCTGAACGTACAAGTTGTTGAAATAAATGCTAGAACATAAGTGAAGACACCAAGATGATAATCAAGACAACTGAAAAATAAATCAATCCTTTATTTCATTCCAATTCACCAAAGAGTCATTTTCTTTACAAAATCTCATACAAAAATATTGGACCAAAGTCAAACTTAGACATCCCCGATGGAACATACAAAAGGACCTCTGACAGAAAACCAAAACTGAACTCTAAAATATGGATCAACTTGCCACATATTGCTTCCCACTCGACTCTGCACAATAGCCTTTGTCAGTCATGAAAACTAATTCACGAACAGACAAGTCTAAAGAGGCTATCAAAGATAGATCAAGACCTCTAAAGAACAAGTGTCTCAATGATTTGATTCAGCCCTGAATATTGTTGTCTAGAATAAGACCCTGCTATCATAAAAGAGAATTAGGCTATGATGAATATATGAATGAATGAAAAATGAATTATCTCAACACAAAGTCAAAGATCAAACCTTAGCATGCTTCTGCTTCTCTCCTCGTCTTGTTCCTTCCCTTACTTCTTATTTTAACAAATTAGAATTGGTTGAAGTAGTTGAACTTGAACCAACTTATTAGTTAAGCTAACTAAAGACTCAACTAAGTTTAGTTGGTGGGGGGGGGAGTAATAATAATAATAGGGTCATAAATAAATAATACATAGTAGGTGGGACCCCTTGTGACTCCCTTTAGTTCATAACAATCATAACAACTATAACATAATCCATTTGTTAATCAAATGCAACACCTTGTGCCTCCCCTCAACATATTTACTTTTGGAAATTTTATCTCATAAAATTTGAAAATATTTCAAAATAATATCCATATACCCAAAATAAAACATGCTATCCAAAATCCATGAAGCCAACTGTCATAAAACAATAGATAACATAAAATTCAAAAGCCATATTTTCTACTATGTGATGCAACCCTTCCTTGGTTGTTGTTGTCACCTCTTGATTTTCCCGAATTTGCCTTCGGTTGGTTAGAGACTTTAGGTTTTATCTCACTTATCACATGGGATAAATCTTCCCTCAAATGCATCCATGAAGACACGGATTTTTTGGAGTCATCAGAGGGTCAGGAAGGAGCCGCCATAACTTTTCCTTTATCAAATGCATGGTGGGATTTAGTCTTCAATATCTTGCTGGCATGGGAGGATTGCACTGGCGAGTGATTAGGGATATCTTGGACAATAGGGTTCAAAGGTGGAGGAGCAAGAAAAGTCAAGTTAGGCTAGCCACGGTGTTGGGAGTCTGTTGGGTGAACAATCTCCTTCCACCCATCATTTTTAGGGACTTTAGGCTATAAAGAGAAATGAGGAGGCACAGGGATGTCGAGGGCTTGGGGGGATTGGAAAGGAGGCCTTTCAGGCCTAGGTTGGACTATTCCCTTCCCAATCCAATTAAAGAATCCAGCATGAAACAATTGTCCAAGCTCTTCTGAATCAACATCAAAATGTATAGAGAACCTGGGCCTTCTTTGGCCTCAGTTCCAGTTACCTCTACCTCTGTTTCCTCGGCCATGGATTCCTCGACTAGAAAAAATCATCCTGCATATGTTAATGATTAGAAAATAGTATTTTAAATAACCATGCATGAAAACTCCTTAAAAATACAAAATAGATTTGGCTCAGAATGTATTAGGCTCATGCAATCCAATCCATACAAATTGTTCTAACGTCAATCAATGAGCAGGGGGGTGAAACAGTGTTCTGGGATACGTGAGGGGCTTGTATTTTGCGAAAATATGATATAATGAAAGGGGACAAGAAATAGTCACCACTCAATGACAACAAGAATCAACTGTAAATCAACCCAATAAACCTTACTGCAATCCACTTAAGACACTGCCACTTCATCCACTTAACACATAAATTCTCTTGGATGTAATCAATATCATAACAGGGAGTGAAAAAAATGAATGTGGGATATGTGAGGGGGTTGTAATTAATGGAAAATGAGATAATGAGAGGGGGAAAAAATGTTTACTGTTCATGATATTAATCAAGAAATCCATAACATATTTTGCAGTAAGAAAAATATGCATCAACTAAAAATCAGATGGTTGAGTCATAATTCCTTTGTTTTTGCCTAATTTCACTTATCCAACACAGTTCCATTACAAAATGGAAGCATTTCACACAATTTGTAAGAGGTATTGTTCCCTTTATTCGAACACTCTGCATTTTATAACAGTGAACAACAACACTTATTCCCAATCTGTGATCATTGACATCCACCACTGTCATACATTTCCCCAATCCACATCTATATTTAAAAGTAGCATTTAATGAAATCACTATTTTTTTAATAGAGCCAATCAAGATCTGTAATGATATTCGTTCCCATATATATAAGCAGTAGAAAGATCAAAATAATCAAAACCTCACATGCCATGCCTGGAATGACAATTGACTATACAGCCAATAGTCATCATTTATACACAAACTATGCAAGAGTGAATGTCCAAGGCAATCTAATCATGCCACTATAAAACAAAACATCTCAATGAGACTTAAAATCCGAGCCAAATACCCGACACGACTGTCATCAACAGTGGTCAATTTCAATAAATAACATGCTTAAAAAAAACTCTGAGGGTATCACTGAGTATAAAAAAAACTATCCATACTACACACAAAGCACAATGAACCAAAATCCACAGTACAACATTTCCACTTGTCACAACAAACACACAATCGTGCCAATAACTCAACATATTGTGTTGTGGATGTGCATATAAATAAGTGGCTGGTTTGTTTAAGTGACACTGTGATTCAATCAAAGTCATGCGCACCCAGGCCTATTCAACCAACAACACAAGGATGTCATGGATATGCCTTCTATAGTTATCCAGTTGATTGTCATTCGGCCCCAGGGAGAAACATAATTGTCATGCCCAATGTTTCATTTGCAAAACACCATACGTAGACATGACCTTTGTGAGAAAACTTAATCATTCGTGACCAATGCCAGCCATCAACCAAATCACCATAAGTGCACTACCAGTTAATGTACATCAACCAACAATTCGCCACTGTGGTAAAAAAATCCATCGACCGAACAAGACATGGTAGTTGTGTATACCCACGCATCCAATCAAAATAGGCAGAAGCCCTTCAATTAAAAACAATTGAGTTCTTTAACATCATGCAGGTGATTGTGAACTTTAGAAGTGCAATGACAATGTAATGTTCACGCTATTATCACAGAGGTAGTGACAAAAACCATACCAACACGACTGTTATACGACTAACGGGTGAGCCCATATTCAAAGTAATAGACCATAATAATCGGAAACAACTTGGCAGACTCGATAGTCTCCCTATGCAACTCCAGTCTAGAGGGTTGCGGGTTTTCATGGTATCCTTCACAGGAGGAACGAAACTAACTGCAGTGAAACTTTGAGGCCAAAGGTGTATGCACAAGGAGAACTATGATTCACTTGTGAACATCAAACAGTTCCTTGACAAGGTCAAAACAGGAAGACACGACTTTAATTAAACCCGGAAATCATGAAGGCAACCATCCAACCATGATTTAAAAAAACCATTCAACCAAAACAAAGTGGTAACAAAGAACTATCACCCAGGAAGACTAACAACTTCGATGAACTTAAAACTATTATGGCATAACCATCCATTTTCCATTTAAAACCAAAATTTCACACAGTTGCAGCATTCATGACAAAACACAAACCCACACAGCTGAGCCAATATTATTTAATAACCAAAGTGAAGTTAAGAATGGACAAAAGAGACATACCTGTTAATCGAAATCCTTAATACAAGAGGTGGTCGAGCGGTTTTACCCTACCAAAAATATGGAGCGCAAACACAACAGCAAGATCAAACAATAGTCTGACTAGGGTGGAGGGCAATGGGAATGGTAAAGGTGACGTGTAGTAAATGCACTTCGCCTCCACCCACATCTCATTTACTCAACAGTACATTCCAATGAGCCCTCCATTAACACCATTAATCAACCATGCATCGAGAATATCAACACATTCAAAACCAATAAACCATGCCACCTTTCTAACTTAAGCCATAGCATAATCCAAATTCCATGTAACGATTCACATACCATTATCATTTTGACCTTGCCAAAGTATACCTCCAACGTTCCATATCATATATATTTTGGCCACCTAATTACATTAACCATTGTATAACCATTTGAATTATCACTTTACCAAAATGTGCCACCAAATTTTCAACCACATGCATATAAATTGTGTAATTAAAGCACAATTTCATAGTTATTTTCTTGTTAGTTGGGAATTAATTATCAACCAGTATTTTCATGCATGTAGTATTGTAGAACTAGATCTCTTTTGCAACAGATATAATACTTTTCTCTTTCTCAAAAATTTCTTTCTACAAATTTCACTAACATATTTGTTATGCAGGTGTAATAAGAACATACCGAAATGACATTAATGAATAGAATATGTCGTAGTAGCGTAAGCAACCAACCTTTCATAAGCTCATTTTATAACCAATAACACAAGATCTTCATCAACCATGTGTCGCACATCGTCTCAACATAAAAAATGCACAGATATTCTCTTTAATAGTTCAAGTGGGCCCCACCTACTAGTATTATTAGTTTTAATATAATAGGCTTAAGAAACACTTTTGTGGGTGAAACTATGTTGACGTTTTCAATCGTCAACACCTTTCATAGTGTTGGATTGATTGAGAAAGGGGTTTCCCCATGATGAAAAAGTTGATGAAGAGAAGGTGTTATTCCCAAAAGCGCCAAATAAAGAGAATGGCATGGACGCAGCCGTATTCATATAGGACTGAGGCCTTTGAATCCCTCCACGAAACAAGCTATAACTAGTGTTGGGCCCGGATGGTTGCTGAAAAGCACTTCTAGTGGAGTCGCCAATTCTGCTATGGGGAAAAATCTCCCTAATCAGTGTCTAGTGGCTAGATAGAGTAATGACACCTTAAAATAAAAAATTACTCCTATTCTACCCAAATCCAACAATATATAATGCCAATTAAGGAAAGGGAGAGTAAATCAAGGTATAAACCTTAAGTCATTTTGTTTGTAGTAGATCTTTTCCTTTCTCTTTTCTCTTTTGGATTGCAGGCATCCTCTCATTTATGGCCTGAAACAACTTCAGAGAACAATATATAACAACATATGCATAATCACCAAGATCATTTAAAGTTCTAAATATTCTTGAAAGAAATTTATAAATATAAACATGAAGACACATAGATTTGGTACAACAAGATTCTCTTTTATTGAAAACAAGATGATAAGATACAACCTTAATATTGTTGATGCCGCCCCACGAACCTCTCCTCGGTTCCTCTAATTAAAGTCAATGTGAACCATTCCCAAAGTCATATCTTCACAACCAACATTCATATAGAAGGAAATGGATGGATTGTATAAGGAGGATGAATGATTGGGAATGTTAAGGATGAAAACTCAGAATAGGATGCAAAGGCTTGGAATGAAAGGGAGAAATTTTGGTAGAGTTCACTTGCCTCTTCTTTCATATATCCTCGAATGACCCCCATAGGGACCTTTTATATGGAGAAATGATGGTTAATCAGTTTTCATAAGGGATATAGGAGGTAAAATGGTTGTGAAACCCAAAATAGCCCATAAACTCCTCCCTAAAGAGCAATTTGTTTTTTATTTTTGTAACTTTTTGGAGTATACACGAATTTTTAGGTATGCAACTAGTGTATGTACACACTCTGCATATGTATCAGGGTGTGTACACCATAAAAAATATTTTTTTTTAATAGGAACCTCGACAAAAGTGGTTGAAAAATGTGTAAATGAGTAGGCCAAAGTCATAAATGCATAGTAGTGGCATTTTGAGCTATAACACTTGTAAAGACTAGGTACTACCAAAGGATCAAGTGATTCTAGGGATTTTTGCACATGATTCGAAATCATATTTAGCATGGAAACCTATGGGGTGTCAGGATCAAGTAAAGGAAAAACCCGCATGAGTGAGGAATCCTTAAGAACACCTACTCCTACACTCTCAAGACTAGATTTTCCTAGAAAAGGTGCATTATTTGCTGCATAATTGTGGAGATCTGGAGTGCAATAACCAAGTTGGTCAGCAGTCACAATTTTACATTGATGGTCAAATCATAAAATATGAAACATTGAAGATGCAATGACAATCATCGCATAGAACCAACTACAACCAAATAACAAATTGCAATTTAGGGATGCGCCAACCACTTATATATCAACCAAAATAATTTTACCCTTCAATGTCACAACTGCAAGTTTCCATCAGGTTGGAAATCATGTCCATAAAAAACTTCCAGGGTGGTAGGAGACTTAATAATTTTAGGAGAACCAATGTCTCTCTAGCAAGGCAAAGACATGACATGGGTGGAGGATCCTTCATCCATAATATTGCGATGGATGTTCTTTCCACCAACCAAAATTTGAATTGGGAATGCTAGGTTGTGTGACAACATCTCCTTAAAATATTATAGATTAAACATAATCAGATTGTATTCCTCTAGATCAATAGCCCCAATGGCAGACAACAGGGTTCTGCATTGACTTTGACAGTTCTGTATATATTTGAGAGTTGACATAGCACAATGCACTTACACCAAATCTTCAACAATATTGTAGTTTTTGGTAGCTCGACAACTTGGATTAAATGTCACTTTTTGAATCGTTCCCTTGGTCAGGCAAAACACTATGTTAAAAATTAGCTTCTCAATTTGAAGAGGAGTGGAAGATGGAGGAGGAGTGGATGTGGAGGGTTGATCGTGTTGGAAGATTGGTTGTTGTCATTGATGTCAACCCTAGTCATGGGTTTTGGACCACAAGATTGATGAAGTTATTTGGACATGAAGGAAAATGAACATGAATATACAACACCCATGGATGGATAGTATACATCATGTTGTTTCCGGTGGTATGTGG
>JASDQU010374356.1:93367-109070 GCA_032191745.1 Picea mariana | reverse complement strand
CTCGTTGGAAAGGTATCGTTGAGGAGATTCATTTTGGGGGCTCAATCATGCCTTCGGCTATCATTGAGAACCTCGATCTCAAAAAAACTTCATTTAGGCCCTCAAAATGGCCCCAGAAGCAAAAACCTGCTAAAAATAGTAAATTGCCAGAATGGCCAGAAAACTGTTTTGAGCCATTTGGAAAATGTGGGTGGCCCCCGATATCCACCTGGATCACAAACTATGCTGAGATAACTCTTGGATTTATGCAACTTCTCAAGAAAGGTTCTGAGTTCGTATGGGATACCACTGCCAACAAAGCTTTGGAAGCTTTGAAACTATCATTGACACGTACCCCACTACTCTTCCCATCGGATTACAGTCGAGATTATTTCCTTTACCTCACAGCCTCGGACTATACCATCGCTATGGTTCTCATTCAGGAGGATGATTCTCAAGATGAACATGTCATCTATTACTTGAGTTGGAGTCTTACAACTACCGAAACCAAGTATTTACATGTTGAAAAACTGGCCTTGGCAGTCGTCCAAGCTATTCAATGTTTCCAGCACTATATCCTTTCTCGCAAGACTACGGTAATTTCTAACTGCAACCCTATGCAACACATTCTTACACGCCAACTGCTAGGGGGAAAATAATCCAAATGGATCGTAATACTCCAGGATTTTGACTTAGAATTCGAACGTGCTAAGTTCAAGAATTCCTTGGTGTTTGTCGAGTTGATATGCAACCTTCCTTGCTCTAAGACAGAAAATGTAGCAGTAGATTTATTACCCGATGAATCCCTTTTCCTTATTAGTTATGATGACCTTTGGTACGGAGATATCATCATATATCTCCAGACCCATACTTTCAGGCCCAATTTGTCTAGCACTGACCACCATCGAATACGTTGCCAAGCCCGTCAATATATTATCCTCGGTGATACTCTTTATCATCATGGGATTGACTCCGTTTTTTGACATTGCCTCACATTTGATGAAGCTAAGAAAGCCCTCAATGAATTCCATTCTAGAGTTTGTGGTTGTCACATGTCTGGGTATGCTACTACCCAGAAGATCTTATGAGTAGGGTATTTTTGGCCTTCTTTATTCAACGATTATATAATTGTCGTCCAAAAATGCCATGCTTGCCAAACCTACAACAATAAAATACGATCAGACCCTACTCATCTACATCTTGTGGTCTCCATTGGTCCTTTTGCGAAATGGGGTATCGATTTCATGACATGTCACCCTCACTCGGCCAGGGGGCATGGTTACATTATTGTAGCCATAGATTATTTTACGAAATGGGCCGAGGCTATGCCAACATTCGACAATACCGAAAGGACTGAAGCATTATTTATATTCAATCACATCATTTCTCGGTTTGGTGTTCCTCGAGCTATCGTTACTGACCACGGTAGCCACTTTAGAAACTTCATGATGTCCGAATTCACTAAAACGTTGGGTCTTCGCCATGAAAACTCAACTCCCTATTACTCACAAGCCAATGGCCAAGTTGAAGCAATAAACAAAATCCTCATTACCATGCTTCGATGAATGAGGGATTCACAAAACGAGTTGGCACACAATGTTGTTTTCGGCATTGTGGGCTTACCGAACATCCGTTAAGTCTTCTACCAGGTTTACACCATTCCAGTTAGTCTATGGTCTAGAATCCTTCTTGTCGATTGAATGTGAGATACCCTCCCTAAAACTAGCCATCAAACTTCTCCCAAACACTTCTACCAAAGAAGAACATCTATTGTATCTCATGCAATTAGACGAAACCTGTCGCGACGCCACCCTAGTTATAGAAGCCCAAAAGAAACGCGTCAAAGCCCAATATGACAAACATGTCAAGCCACATGTTTTCTCCGAAGGTGATCTAGTTCTCCTTTACGAACAAGACCGGGATATGCTAGGAGCCAGAAAATTTGAAGCTATGTGGGAAGGTCCTTATATCGTCAGACAAGTTTTGGAGAAAGGAGCTTACGAGTTAGTGGACTACGACGGTATCCCTTTTAGTGAACCCAAAAATGGGTTGTACTGAAAGAAGTATTATGATTAAGATCACCTGTGCATGAGTGCTTGTATTTTATTGTATCATACTTTTTTTCTGTTACTTTAGTATGCTTTTTCATTATTTGGTCTCTACCCTCGACCGCTTATCTTGCGTTGTACATGGTTTTCAAATGTCGAAGTCTTCATCACCCCACATTGGATTTTTCGATGGCGCTAGCCGTAGTACTCAGAACCTCACTTCTACTGCATGTGCAATTTACACCCCTACAAACGAACTTATTAGTCTACGAGGTGTGTGCCTCGGTCATGTGACCAATAATATTGTAGAATATAGTGCCGTCATCGAATTGTTGATTGATGCTATTTCGCTTGGTATCCGCCACCTGGTTATACGAATCGATTCACAGCTAATAGTACTACAGTTAGGTAATGTCTATGTTATCCAAAGTCCTACTTTATTACGGGTATATTTACGAATTCGCCTCTTGGAACGTTATTTTGATTATATCGAATATCAACACATTCCTAGATGTCTAAATACATTGACTGATGCATTAGCTAACTATGTGTTAGACAGACATTTGGGACATTTATAAACCAATCACACATCACATGTATAACACAACACAAAATAAGCCAGTAGAAGCCGTATATATGTATATAATGATCAAAAGTTTTTACAAAAAGTTTATGTCCAAGGATCAAAATCTCAAAATACGAAGCCCATAACTTCTACAAAGTAGTGCCACAAATGATGCTCACTATAACACACAACTTCTTGGGCTTCCCTACGAAGCATTCGACTGAGAGACTCGGACACGCCCACAGTATGGCGCTGGTAATGGCTTGGAATCTCCCCAATAGCAATATTCGGGACGTTCGCGGTCAACCCCTCCAAGTTTTGCTCCACTGCCTCATAGTCTTCGACATCCCATCTCGCCACTGGAGCCGCTTCTCCTTGCCTTTGAATAGGAGACATTCTTGGAGGTCGATACGGCCCCACATATGTGTCATAAAAGAGAAATTTTTGGATTAGTTCTTGGATAAACATAAAAACATTTCATATGATAAAGTTTGAAAAAACATTTAAAAGGAACAAAATGTGTACTTCTTACCTAAGTCACCCCACTGAGCATCCTCAGGCAGGGCCAAATCCAGATCCCCTCATAAATCCAAACCAGCATATGCGTAATCGTCGATCATCAGCATCTGGGGCCTCAACTAGTCAAAAAATGAATCATTATACTTGATTATAGGCCCTGCTATGTGTTGAGCCATGAGGTTGCACCACCTCAGCATCCTCAGATCCTATGGGGCCGGTAAACCCCAATCAACCTGTAGTCGCTACAGTGGGACCCTCTCTAGGAACAATGACACCAAAAGTGATATGTACCCAAACTGCTTCAAGTCACCCTTTCTGCACTTCGTCAATTGTCTCTTCATACTGCGGAGAACTACATCCGACCAATTGAAGACCCGAGGCTCTGCGCACTCTATGGCATATTGGAAATAGCTCTGGAGAGCCACGTGTGGAGCCACACTCCTAGCCATGCATGCAATAGTAAACAAGATGGTCCGTAGGGTCAGATATTGGACCCCCCAAATGGAAACCTTACCCTTGCTTCTCTCTGCCTCGGGAATGCAATACTGGCGACAATACTTGCTCATAGGGAGTCTGTCGCCTCTACCTCCAGTCAAAGTAGCATGGTATCCACGCCAAGATAACCCCATTAGAAAATAGATATCCTTGATATCTAGGGGCAGCGTATGGACTCCCACATGAAATAACTGTTTATCCATGTCCCACATGTGAAGCAGGTATTCTAACAACCTGAGTTGGCTCTCATGCCCGAAATTCTGAAAATTCTCAATAGACCACAGTACCAGAGGGGAGCGACTATACTCAGGTCATTCCCAACAATGGAATCATCCTCCTCATGTTCCCTTTCTCTCTATTCCAACATTGTGATGGTCAAACACCTGCAAAAGAGCCATGAGAGGGAAGTCAGCAACTTGTTTTAAACTCTTGCATAACTTTTATAGAGCAAAACCTTACTTCAAAATCCATTTTTCGGCCCCCGCAGGTGAGACGTTTGCACAGTGTGAGATTCTTGAAGGTGCCCTAAAGGCCACTTGCAAGAATCCTATATTCTCACAGGTCCCGCATGGCCCACTTGTGAGAATGCTTAGGCGCATGTTCCGACCCTAAAATGGACTCAAAACCCAAAAAATTGCCAATAAAAACCAAAAATAAACCATGGAAAAGTTAGAGAATCAAGAGATTACCTCGTTGGCTGAAACGGTTCACCAAATGATTGCTTGTGCCTCCCGCAATCGAGCAAAGAAATTTGGGGGAAAATGAGGTATGTTGGACAAGTTTTTTGCAAAATCACAATGAAATGGTGAAAAGCCCTTTTTACCCATATTTATTCACTTTTTACTATTTTTGTTGATTTTTTATATTATTTTTATTACTTTTTCTATAAAACTTAATACCTTAATAGCCTTGTGAGTGTATTTTTTCGCAAATATCGCAACTTCGAAGTCCGAACGAGGGGGTACAGGTGTTTTTTCTTTCGTCGCATGTAGACTACTTTTTTAGGGTTTTTTAGAAAAAACCTCGAGCTGAGTCTTCGTTCATTCTCGCGCTCGAAAATATATGAGAACATAACCGAGTATAATTTTTCTCATCTTTTCGTACTCATCATGGTAACATGAAAACGATGAACGTTAAGGAGTATCCTTTAAGCTCTTTTCACGCTCTATAAAAATGAAAAGATGGTCGAGCGATCTTGTTCTTTTCACGCTCGTTAAATTATTTGAAAAAATGGTCGACAGGCGATAGTTTATCACTTTTTCGGTCTCGTTGAACTCTTTTACGAAAAAGGAACTGGGAGAGTTCTCTTTAAGTGTTTTTCAGACTCTCAAAACATGAAAAACCCCCGATTTTTCTATCCTTGGACTCGTTAAACAAACATCGAAAGACCTGCAATGGGACCGAACCACTAGCTACTTCCTAGGGTTTGTTAAACATACTCCAAGGGACTCATCCGAAGGATGAGCTTACATCGACAAGCATATGTTATCCTCGTCAAGCTTGTGTAAAAATAAAGAGGTACTCGCCAGAAATGGTGGGGGAAATTTTGGGAAAGGGATTTGTTTTCATATTCATATTAATGGAAGTAAACGTCGCTCTTGAACATGACACCCCCTATTCGTCATTTGAATCTGGGTGAGGAAATCCATTTGTCTCTTGTTCGACTTGTTACAAGGTCATATCTTGGGTTGTCTTTGAGTCAGTGCTACCAAGTCCTTGGTTGTGTCGTTCATATGTTCAAGAGAAGTTCACATGAGCCCTCTATTGAGTCGACCATTTGTAGTTGTCCATTCTTACTTTTTCAGCCTTCCCTACGTCCGTTTCGACCCGTATTCATACTTTTTTTCATCCTCAAAATCTGTTACTTATTTCGTGTCATTGATGGGGGATACATCAAGGCCCTCCTGTGACGAGTTTTTTTCCGTCGACTCTGACTCATTATCTAGAAATGAGACTTAGAAATCATTTAGTACCTTGGAACATGAATGCCTTAATGATAGGTCTCTTTGCTTTCGACAGGGGTTTCACATCATTGATTTCTAATCGAGAGATTCCGCCAAGTGCTCAACTCCAGCTCATGCATTCGCATTCATTCAGATTGTACTTTGGTACCTTGGGAGTCATTGACATCAATGGTGATTTCCCTCACACTTGTTAACAGTTTTCATCAATGACTGATAATCAAGTGTTTTCTACCATGTTCGACTTCAACACATGTAATCACATGGTTAGATTCGTACTTTCAGGTGACGGGATTGAAGACCCTGGGTCTCATCGTTTTTTATCCAGCATGTGATGGAGTATGTATGATTTGTATCGGCACATAGATCCACTTTGTATGCCATGTGGCTATGTAGATCCACTTACCCAAATGGGGCCAACATGACTTTTGGCACTTCATCTCCTAGGGTTAGGTTTTTGGATGTCTAGGGTTTTTGGCATTCCTGTTTATTGTAAAAAGGCCTTTAGAGCCTCATTGTAATCATCTTCTTACGAATGAGCGCATCAGTCACATCTCTTCTCAGAGATAATCCACCACCATTCTAGCAAGCTTGTTTCTGTTGTTGTTACACATGATTTTGGTCATTCTGGTGATGTCTCTACAAGTGATGTATTCAGGATCTCAAAAGGACTTTTTGCCTGAGAAAAGTGACTGTTGTCTCCTTCCAAAAACACATTTTTAAGATGAGTTTGCAGGCTTCCTATATTATAGGGGGCGAAAATCCTTCATTCTTACAGGCAACCCAAACTTAGGGTGTGAACTGTTCGCAGTCTTCTCTATAGGTAGGGTGCAAACCTGTTTCAAAGCTTGGAAAAGAGAAGAGGTCAGGAAGGTTCTAGAAGGGAATCTTCTAGAAAATGAGTTGGCATTCACATGGTTGGCATCCTACTGACTTCTCAGATTTAGTGGTATCATCCTCATCCATTTAACCATCTCTCCTTCTCCTATATATTGAAAGGTTTCTCATGGAAAAGGTTAAGCAAGATTGAATGAAGAATTGGTGAAAGAATTGTGTGAAGAACTATGTTTGGATAGAAGCTTGAAGACCCTATTTAGTCTATCAAGTTGTATTGGATATTCTTCATGCAAGTGCAGAGAAAGTGTGTGTGTTGGAACCAAGCATCAATGAAAGGAAGCTTGCGACATCAAGGTGATCCAGTTGTATCTTCTACTTTCATTTAACATAATACAATGGCATGTCCCTTTCCCATAAAATCACTCTTATTTTATTGCATAACTCCTTGATCATATGCATAGGTTAACATTGAATATACTTTGCTATCTTCACTTTGGTTGGTTTGTGTTGTCTTGGACCTGATTTCACAATAGCACCAAAGCAAAGTAGGAGCAACAGAGACCTAGGGAAGTGATATAAAGGTATGTCACTCATTTCTTCTTAGTAGTAGATTCAATGACCGCAACTTAGGGAAAGAGTCATGTCTTGTCCTGTTTTGTTCTATATCCAGGTGGATCTAGGGAGATCTGTTATCCTTCTTCTTTATCCTTATCCTTCTCTTTTATCCTTGTTCTTGTTCTTGTTCTTGTTTAGATGGAATGTTAAGTTCTTCATATCCCCCTTCAGCTCCTCGATGGCTAGATCCATCTTCTGATATTGGTTCTCTTCTAGTTGTAGGGATTCCTGCAGAGCCTCTTCCTACATCTGAAACTTCTATTGTCGTAGTGGACATTTCAAGTGTGGTAACAGTGAATTGACAAATAGATTCCTATGTTGCATATTTGTCATGAAATATTTCATCTTTCCTTTCAGTCATTTGAATCTCTGTTCAATCTCCCATACAGATTCTCCTGGTTTCTTTCTAATATCTATCATCTCATTCATGTATTGGTCCTCTGAACTTGGCTTCTAGAACTCATTTATCAGCAACTTCTTGATATCTCCAAACATTCTTGTTGTCCCTGGCGGACTGTTTGTGGCTAAACTCATATACCAATATAGTGCATGATCTATTAATGTGATAGCTAACTGTGCAAGTTTAATGTCCTCTTCTATGATCTATTTTTCTTCCAAAATTTTTTCACATATAAATAGGGGTTTCTCTAGGTCCTCCGACGCTTCTCCTTTGAATTTTGGTAAACTGATGGTTGGGTCATGTCCCACCATCTTAAATGCTGAACTAGTACCTCCGCACAGTGTAGATATTTGACTACTGCTTCTTGAACTGGATCCCCTAGTTGTTGTTCCTTGTGTATATGTACTTCCTGATGTTTTCCTTCTCTCAAAATTTGGTTGTCTAAACGGTGGTGTTTTTCTTGGTGTATTATTCGCACATGGATTTATGGGTTCCACACTGACAGTGATATGGATAGTAGTCTTTCCTTCTACTTATGCTCTTGGACCTCTCATCTTCCTCTCATATGTTGTGCATAGTATTTCCTCAATCTGCTCCATAGCTCGGAGATCCTCTACCTCCTCTTCATCACTTGCCAAGCCTTCCCTCGTGGCTACGACTCTCTTCTTGGTGTTCACCTTGTACTGGTAGGGTACTCTACTGCGTGTCCTTCCAGCTGTCACCAGTATCCACTTGATCTATCGTCGTCCATCATAATTGGTTCCAAGGCCTCCTCGTTCTTTCCTGTATCCCCTTCTTCTTTCATTTCTCCTTTTCCTATCAGTGCTTCCCCCCTTCCCCCATGCATGTAGGGAAGTTTAGTTGTCTGAATCCATTTTCATTACACCTTTGTTATATAGAAATATCTTAATGGAAGTATATAATGATCTGATATACCTACCTCTAGGTCCCTTCAAGATTTATTGTTCAGCTACACTGTATGACTTTGTTGTATCTTCTGCAAACTCTATGATAAATACGACAACAATGTTGTCTAACCATAAATATACTGTGCGCGTAAAATTATTATCAACGCATTGTAGTTGCACGATCTCTTCGGGATTCCAGTCTAGTTCTTTGATCTGATTCTTTAGATGATTGTCTTTCAATATTTTGATCCACTCTCGCAATATGTGTGGGAAATTAAAGAAAAATACTTCATGCAAGTTGGTGAATACATACTTGTCCAGATACTTGCATGGCATTAACTTTGGGTTTCTGTTATCTTTCTATGCAAACTCTAGCTCATTTTTTTTCAGCCAGCTTTCGATCGCTACCTTCGTGGGATTCCACGGTCTCAACATCCCCTTTTAGCTCTACATTCTTTCACCTTATTTTCGTGTGATCCCGTATTCTTTTGATGCATCTTCCATAGATCTCATGTGCGCAATCCCATTGTCTTCCAATCAGCCAGCAATGGAACCATTTTTTGGTTTTGATTCCCTCTTATTTATCTACCCTTATTGGTCTTGAGGGATTTTGATTGTAGTGACCATTACATATTGACCCTGATTCATAACTTATAAGCTTCCCAACAAAATCCATTAAATGCTGTCAACCCCTTTGGTCACCCAGAAGGAAACACAATGCACAGAGTGTACTGTGCAGTCTCACCTGAGATAGTTCTATGTGTGGCTGTAATACTCAGGTGTTTGCAACTTGAGACTGAGAGAGATCTGTACATTGACCTTTATTCATTTAAAATCTGGTATAACATTCATTCTATTCATGCATGTGGTACATCATATTTACTTAGTCACTTCATTCATTCACCATTCATTAAATAATCAGATGCAAAAACACATTCATTCAGTCACATAAAACAATGTTATTGTGGCTCACCCCCTCCTGGGCTAGGTCCACAAAGATCTGGATCTAAGGCTTTTATTATAGTTTGGAAATCTCCATGTTGTGCATGGTTATAATCTTAGTTCTTCTTTCTTCCCACAGGGTCCTCAATCCCTACGAAGTTGACTAGATCACACCAGGCTCCCCAACCTGCAATCTAACCCTTAGGATCAATTCACTCATGCCCTTTCTAGCTCACTAGTAACTCATACTGTCCTTATAGTTCTCTCCCTTTATTTGTATGTCTCTCCTCTTCCCCTCTCTATATCTCAAGCTCTATGTATGTATCTCTTCTCCCCTCTCTAGATCTCGAGTTCTATGTATCTATCTATTTTCCCCTCTCTAGCTCTCGAGCTCTATGTACCTATATCTTCTCCCTTTTGGCTCACTATCCATTACAATATATTAAAAAAACCCTAACCCTAACGTCGTTAGGTCTTCTATGCATGCACGTGTGTTTCTTTTCCTTACAGTTGTCTCTTTCCTCTTCCATGCTTCTCTTCCAAAAATAGCCTTTCTTCTTGATTCGGCCTACATCCAACAATATCCTTGTTGTAAGCTTTCCTTTATATGTAAGTAATGTTGATCTCTAACAAAAACATCTAAAATTATGCTCTTCAAGTCTGATTGATGCATACTGATAGCTGTAGCATGCATGAGATGCACTCTTCTACTAAGTGTATCATAAACTTTCTTTTCTTTTCCCTTGATATTCTTGATATCAAAGTTGTATTCACTTAAAAATTCCATCCATCTTTTTTTTCTGGAATTCAAAGTTGGTTGTTCAAAGAGATACTTCAGACCACTGTGGTCTGTTCTTAATTCAAATCTCTTTCCCATGAGATAATGCCTCCACATATTCAATGTGTGAACAATGGAATCAAGCTCCAAATCATGTGTGGAATAATTCCTCTCATCTTCTTTAAGCTTTATGGACTCATAAAAAATGACATGTCCATTTTGAGCGAGGACTCCACCAAGTCCTTCCTTTCATGCATCTATACATACCACAAAATTCTCATTTGGGTTAGCAATCTTCAAAATAGGTGCACTAGTAACTAATTCCTTCATCGAATTAAAATTTTCTTCATATTTTTTTTCCATTCAAATTTAATTCCCTTCTTTTGCAAAGAAGTGATGTGATGAGAAATCTTAGAGAAAGTTGCTATAACTCTTCTGTAGTAACCAACTAACCCCATAAAAGATCTGAATTTTGAAACATTCCTAGGTGTTGGCCATCCTCTAATGGATTCAATCTTCTCAAGATTCATTGTTATACCATGTTCTAAAATAATGTTCCCCAGGTAATGGATCTGTTCTTGATAAAAATAATACTTACTCAGCTTGGCATACAAGTGATGTTCCTTCAACACTTGTAATACCAATATTAGGTGATGTTTATGCTCCTCCTCAAACTTAGAATAGACAAGTATGTCATATAGGAATACTATGATAAACTTATCCAAGTAATTTATGAATATACCATTCATTAAGAACATAAAGACAGCTAGCGCATTGGACAATCCAAATGGCACCACTACAAACTCATAATGCCCATACCTGGTTCTAAAGGATGTCTTATGGATGGATTCCTCCTTGATTCTTACCCAATAGTATCATGATCTCAAGTATATCTATGAAAATATCTTTGCTCCTCTTATCTTATCAAAGAGGTCATCAATTATGTGTAGAGGATACTTGTTCTTTATAGTATACTTATTTAGCTATCGAAAGTCAATAAACAACCTCAAGGTTCCATCCTTCTTTTTGACAAAGAGTATTGGTGCTCCTCACGGTGAAACACTTGGACATATATACCCTTTATTCAACAATTCCTCCAACAACATTTGTAATTATCTTAACTCGAGCGTACTCATTCTATAAGGTATTTTTGACACTGGGGAAACTCCTGGCACTAGATCAATAGATAAATATATCTCCCTTTTTGGTGGAAACCCTAGTATTTCTTGGAATACATCCTCGAATTCTTGTAGTATCGAGAAATCTCAAGGCCTGGACCCTTTGTATATTTTGTCTCCTCCACATGGGTTGTATACAATTGACATCCTTTTCTGGGACATATCTTCAGCTGTAAGGGTGAAATCTCCCTTATAGATATGGGTCTTGGAATGCCTTTCACAGTTCTATGTTTTCCATCTCCATCAAGACATGTAAATTTCTTACTATGACAATCTAGGACAGCATGATGCTTTTCCAACCAATCCGTTCCAACTAGAATATCATAAGACCCCAATGGTATGATATTTAGATCAACACTAGTATTCACACCATTAAGAATTATGGAACAACTTCTGACCATATCATGGATTCTCCTTTTGGTTCTAGTGGCTAGTTGAACCAAACTTGATTTTCCAAGCTTCCTTTCTCCAAATTTAATCTATCAACTATTTTAGAATCAATGTAACAATGACTTGCTCGTGAATCAATTAAAATAGCAACAGACTGATTTATGATCTTACCTTCCACCTCAATCATGTTGTATTCATATTCTTCTTGTTGATCATCTAAGGTTTCATGAATCCTTCCCATGTCTTCAACTATTGTAACCTCTTGGATGTTGTGTACAGTCTTCACTCTATCCTTTCTGTGTGGGAAATATTTGTACAAGTGATATTCTTTTCATCCCCAACATTGGATTGGTGGTCTTCCCCTTTTTCCCAAGGAGTCTTCTTTCTTGGAATCATCCTTAGCATACTAATCTTGATGATTTTTATTAGGATCATTCCTATTGAAAGGAGGCTTGAATCCCTTCCTCCTCTAATCATACTTCTCCTTCTTCTTGTCCTTCCAAGATTTTTGCATGGACTCTCTGCCCTAGCCTTTCTCATACAAGTATTTATCCTTCCTGATGACCTGAGTCAAGGTATTGGGCACATCATATTGAATCTTTTCTTTATAAAAGGTTCATAGTCCACTCAAAAAACTTTGTATCTTCACCTTTTCATCATTTATAAACCCAACATACTTTAACAACCCCAATAAATTCTTCTCATATTCTGCCATAGACATGCTTCCCAGCCTAAGTTCAAAGAACTCCTGCATTTCTTGTCATAAAAATGCTATGAGAGGTACTCCTTCTGGAAATACTTCTTGAATTGCTTCCAAGTGATCCTATTCTCATTAATATGTTCAACTTGCTTTAGTTGATCCCACAACGTAGTAGATTTTTCATGTAAGTGGTAGGTGGAAATTTTAGCTTCTAGATTGGATGAATATTTATGCAATTGGAAATATCTCCTGAGTCCAAGAAACCATTCTTTGACGTCATCTTCCCTTTCTCTTTCACCATAAAAGTATGTTGGCATGAGATTCCTCGGCTCTCCTTTCAAATTGTCCACCTCATGTCTCCTTCTTTGGTGCCTAACAGGAGACACCTCTAGACTGCTTAAGGAATATTCTGATGCACAAAAATTTCTTGTCGAGTAAGGAGGTGAGTGGTGTCTCTAAGCTTTTCTATCACTTCTAGAAGAACCCTATATTTCACGATCATATCTTCTTTCATGACACATGCCTTCTTCCTCTTGATTTGAGCCATTCTTGGCTTGACCTTGCAACTTATTTAATCTCTGCAAAACTCAAGCATTTATCTAAATTTTCTCTCTCATCAACCTCTCGTTGTCTTCCTTGTAGATATGCACTTCTATTTGTAGGCTCTTCATAGTTTCTAGAAATGGTTCTTGCTCCCCTCAACCCTTGCATCCGTTGGATTCTATCTCTGTATTTCCAATTCTGGTATTCTTTCCTTCAGCCTCTTTATCATGGCTGGAGGCTCCCTCTCCTTTTTCCATTTATACAATATGCATTTTGAGATGATATGCTTAAATCCCTTAATTCTGTAAAATGTGCAAGTAGCCATTTTGTCAGAATTAAGCATGTGATAAACAAAATTGTCAATAATGCTGCAGGTCCTTATTTTGTTCAAATCATGAGGAATTATATATAAATAAAACTTCCATGTTATCCCTGGGATGATACAAAAATCAATTATGTATAGGCGCTTCCTTCAAACCACTTTCCCAAGTGACCACAACTCGAAACCGCAGGACAAATCCTTCTTGGCACTTTTCTGTGTTAGAATTACTATATTTGAGATCGTGTTTTAAAATCGATCAAGGCCTAAGATCGATGGTCAACAAGAGCTCCAGGCTTCAGGAGTTTCAAAATTTCCACACTCTTTCAGAGTGCCAAGTCTCTGGACTGCAAGATCTATTGCCACATATCTTGTCTCAATCAATGACTAGGATTTTCTTCGTAGCTCTGGGCTTCAGGGATTTCCCAAGAACCTCTCCCCAGATCTCTCGGAGTGTCAAAATACCGAAGGTCCTCTCCTTCCTCCACATATCATCTCCTGATAAACGGTGGAGATTAACTCTGAACTTCGAGAGTTCTTGATTCAAAGCAACCTGCAACCCAAAATATTTGGAGTACCAACTCTCTGGACCTTGCGATCTTGCGCCATGTGTCCCCTCCCAATCAACGGTGAGGATTCAATCCTCTCTTTGGAGCTTCGGGAGTTTCACCTTCATCACACTTCATTCCTTTAGAACGCCGAACTGGTGAACTCACGGAGTCTTCGTCGAAAACTAAGCACCAAGGGGTGCTACATGGCATAAAATAAGGCACGGACACGTGGCCCTATATGACAGGTGACATGTGTCATATACTAATTTGCATGAATGGTCCTTGAAAATAATGAAACATGGTGACATGTGTCAAGCATCAAGTGTGTCCACACCACCCTAGGTGACGCCAACATGCCACGTCACTCTAGTGCCTCACGACTTCGAGACATTGGAACTTCGGGAGACTTCACCACACTACACCAAAAATCCCCTAAACATTGAATACCCAAATAGGATGATCTACGGACACATTTTCTTAAACAAAAACGGTCCATATTTACTCCGGATTTCGAGACTTCGTAGTTTTTCTGCTGATCCCCGACCATCAGCCATCGACAATCGAATATTTTCTTTGTCCAAAAAAAAAAGAGGAAACTTTACCAGAATATGTCAATCCTCGACCATCAGTCATTGGCAATCGGCGATTTTCCTTGTTCGATCTTCAACACTTCACCCAACTCACCAATCCCTGACCATCGATCATCGACGATTTTTGTTGGAGAACTTCCACACTTAGAGTTTTTGACAAAATCCTCGATCAATCTGGGTCATTGATCTCCCAGCCAAGATGATCTTGACCATTTATTTTCTCCAACTCCCTAAACAAATGAACTGAATATGAATCATTGATGTTCCTCATTTTTCAAATCGTTGAATCAATCCCAGCCATCGATTTGGTAATTTTGCCAAACTTTTTTCCATCATTATAGACGCCATTAAAATTTGAATTATTTGAACTTCTATGTTGAATTTGGCTCTGCAACTCTGTAGATCGAATCTATCAACTTCTTAGACAATCCTGGAATCATTCAAACTCATATCCTTTCATGAATTTGGGGAATTTCACAAAAACGTTTCCACCATTTTTCCCCAAATTCGCATAGACATATAAAATATGTGACAGTGAATCCTTTTGATTCGTTCTTGTTCCTGCTCGTATGATTCTAGTGTTTGAACTAGATGAGATGATACCAATTTGTAATGTCACCGACCAACCTATCCAGGAAACACCACTACAATTATACTCTATTACCAAACTGTAACATACCTAGCCTCCCACAGGACGGGCATGCCACACCAAGAACCCACCTCTTGGCTGATTTCAAATATCTAATAACAATTAATTAATAAAGAAGCATGAAATACATACATGCAATGATAAATATGAATACCACAACATAAAAGACATGCACAATATACCATTCAAAACATTAACTAGAAAGCATGCATATTATAGGTACAATCTCAGGTATAATAATTTGATATGCAGAGGAAATAAATACACAAGCAAAAGAAACCATAACGGCGAGAACTTATCTTTTATGAAAGAAGACACCAACTGGCTATAGACCAAGGACGTTCCACCCAACCGTAGACATTATTTTTCCAAATCTCAACAACAATGTCAACCCCGAGCCAGTTTTATGAATCCACACGGACGGTTCCATATTGTTCCTTGTCTTCCCAAACCAGTCAATACTCAAGCTCTCACAGGCTTCTCCAGCACTCACAACAACCCAAGTACCTATATCTCTTTTACCCAGCCTACACCACCCAAGAGAATGGACCTCCACCCTTCTCTGCCACGCAGTCCCTCAGGAAGTCCCTCTTCTTCCAGGGCTTCAGTGCATATGGTCCAAAATATCCATGCTAGGACTCTCAATACTCATAGCTATGATCAAGTTGAACACGGGCCAACAATATTAGACATGCAGGCCTCCAATCATGGTTGGATTACACCATCAATCTCTAAA
>JASDQU010374356.1:68953-93000 GCA_032191745.1 Picea mariana | reverse complement strand
GGGTAATATAAAATAAATAAAAACGTATCCCCTCAAGCACCCTCTCTTGTTGAATCATAGCCCCCTATAACTATAGTCCTTGTCCGTCTAGCAACCAACGATTTATTTATTATTAATAATGACCAAAACATTACACTTCTTAGGCACACTAGCCTTTTCATAATTGTTTGGGAACTCTGGCTTCTTTGCAATGTAACAATACATTATTTAATATGGGGACTCAGAACCCTATGTGTTACATTGTCCAAGACATATCTGAGTCCATATATAATCGTACCATGTAGGTACCTCAATACACGTTTTTCTTATACCAAATGTACATGTCTAGGCTCAACCATGTACTAACTCAATGTGTACACTGCAAAGCATATATCTGGTCTGGTGTTAACCAGGTACATCAAGGATCCGATCAATTATATATACATCTTGGGATCAACCAAATATGAAGATGGATCACTCAAGAGCTTCAGATTTCTAGCCATAGGTGTGGCCAAAGACTTGTAGTCCATCATCCCGAATCTTTTATAGGATCTCAATTATAGATTTTCCTTGACTAAGGAAAATCTCATCTAGCCTCTACCACTCCTATAATCCCAAGAAATATTGCATCAAACCCAAATCCTTCATTTCGAACTCTGAAGTGAGCTCCCTCTTGCACCCATCTATGAGCTTCTCATCCCTTGTAAGAAACAGGTCATCCACATATAGGACCAAAATAAATGGGAAACCATATTAAACCTTGTAGTTAAGGTTGGGATCTGCATCACTCTTGGTAAACCCCAATCTCATCAAATAATTGTGTATCATACCATGCCCTGAGTGCCTTCTTAAACCCGTACAAATATTTCTTCAATCTGTAGACATGCGACTCTTTCTCATGTATCTTGTGGTTTCTCTATGTACACTTCTTCTATATACTAAAGCCAATGTCTCATCATAATATTCTCCCTCTTTCTGGGGGAATCCTATAGCCACAAATCTACCTTTGTACTTCTCTATGCTGACATATGCAACATGCTTGATCTTGTAGATCCACTTGGAATTCACCATTGACTTCCCTTCTGTTCTCGAAACCACTTTCCACGCATCATCATAGCATCCTTCCACACTTGTTATCTTTGCAGCTTCCTCATAAGTGGAAGGTTTTGAATGAATGATCTTCCTCATCAGTGCCACATAACTGGAAAATTGGTGTGGTTTCTTGCTCTCTCTAAAAGAGCCTCTAGGAGATGCATGTCCTTCAACTTCCTACAAAGTGTTCCAGATCCATATTGGTCTCTTCTTGGTAACTGTTACTTCTTTGGGTGGATCTACTAGTATCGCTGGCTCTATTTTCTCATTTTTCCCTTATGGAATATGTTCTTCAGGAGTAGATTCAATCATCACTACATCTTTGGAGCCTCTTTCTCCTCTCTATCCTCATCCATGTGAAACTCTCTCTCACCTGGATCTGAGGGGGAAATATTTTTTAATGAACATATCTTCCTCTAAGCCAACTGAATTTCTCTAAGATCAAGCTCACTCTAAGTCCATATGCTCCCTCTAGGACTTGACTCCCTGTGAGTCTATATAATCTTGTAGTTGTCTACTCTCTCTACATATGTTGACTTCCTCTAAAGTTTGATCTCATATGAACTATATTGGGAGGTTTCTCCTCCCTAATGAATCCTAATGGTTGACTCCCTTTCAACTATGGCTCCTTCAAAGGTGGTACTTGGTGGGGCCACCTGCCTCGCCACTGGTATATGCAACGTTCACAGAAATAAAAATCCAAGGTGAAATTAGACATACCTTCAACCATACCTTTACCCTGTAGTATTCAAATATCCTTTTCTCCAATATCCATGGTATTATTCTAGGGATAGCATGGATCCTATATTATTTATTTCTCTACTCATGGACAATACAACTATTATACCCATTAGTATAATTTTTTCTCAATAATTTTTACATATTTTCACACCAAATTCCGCTCGTCAACACCATTGTTCCTTGTACCATCTTGCAAGTTATCTTTCCCAAAAAAGTATCCAGACCTGCATCATCTAAATTACTTATAGATATTAGGCTTCTGGATAGATCTGGAATGTGCATAACTACAAGGAGAGTTATAATCCTTCCATATTTCAACAACAACTCAACCCTTCCATGTCCCATGATTTTAGTTGTCGCGTCATCTCCTAGGAAGACATCACCACCATTTTACTTTTCATATTCACTGAAACACCCCCTGTGAGGAGTCATATGAAATGATGCACTTGAGTCCATCAAACGTACATCATGATCTGCAASAGGCATCATCAAATCCATTATCTTTATCAACTTACTTAGACCTGGAATCTTTCTTATAATGCCCGAATTTACCACATTTCCAGTAATTCCTCAACTATTTTCCTAGGGATTTAGTTTTACCTTTAGATTTAGATCTCCCCCTTGAACACTTATTTGTATTCCTATATTGGGAATAACCTATTACAAATAAATCATATGTGTTATGACTATCCATGTTTTTCTGCCTCATCTGTTATGATAACAAGGATGCAACTATATCCTCATACTTCAATGCATATTGTGTGGTACTGCCAATTTCTACAACCAGATTATCCTAGGAGTCTAGAAAAGAACATAACAAAGTAATACATGTATATTCTTCTGCAAGAGTAATATTAATAGAGACAAGTTGACTTACAAGAGTATTGAAGGCATTTAGATTGTCTATCATAGAATCTTCGTCGTCCATCCTAATATGATACAACTTCTTTTGAAGAAACAAATTATTTAGCAGGGACTTTGAATGATACAAGTTCCCCAACTTTTCTTATAGATCCTTGGTTGTAGATTCTCTGACACATGATTTTGTAACACTCGATTTTCTAGGTAGATTTGAATTGTACTCCTTTCTCTTATATCTAGCTTCTCCCAATCTTCTTTTGACGTACTAGTAGATTAAGTACTAGTAGTTTTTGTACCAGTAGATTGTGTACCAGTAGTTTGTGTACTATTATGTTGTGTACTAGTAAGCAGTGAACCAGGATCCACAACAATCCATTGTTCTGTGTCTATAAGAAGGTCCTTCGTATTGAGCTTCCATAACTCAAATTTTTGGTTGTTAAACTTCTCAATCTCGATTCTAGAACTGCTCACCACTTGCTTTCAACACACAAATCACCCATTAAACCCAGTTTTATCATAGACCCAAGATAGACTTGATTTATCAAGACCGAGCCAAACCCTCAACAACAAAGGCATCCCCCTGAAGCCAAAAACGTGCTATGATACCACAAGTAATTTTTAAACCTATGAAGTAAAGAAATGCATACAGATTCTTAAAAAAAACATAAATTAATCAATGGCTCATACACATAGTTGTTACAAGGAAAATCTCTCTATGACTAGGGGTAAACCACAACAGATGGAAATGATTGCAGAAATCAAATCTAATCTCAAGTATGTTATATAAAAAAATATGCTAGAAAGACAAGATAAAAGGCCTACCTCGTCCAAACATTCGATGAAGACCATCGTTCAGCACTTGACCCAAAGCAATACACCTGCAACTAGTCCTCAACAACCAAGAAACATAAGAATATGGTGATAATATATAATGTTATCACATTCGATAGCATAATCCATCAACATTCATAACAAATACGCCCATGGAATAACAATTCAAATATTTGTGAGATATTAATTGGACAAGAAAAGAGTATATCTATTAAGATGTAATCAATAGAAGTGAATGAGTTACAAACTTCCATGTCGGCACGGTTCAGAACCGAGAAACTAAGTTCCTTCCAGTTGGGCCTCCACCACTTCAATCCTCCACCAAAGGCAAGCTCATATAATAGAGACAATGAGGTTCTCAATCAATAAGGGAAGAGCTTGGGCATTGAACAATGTGTTCATACTTAAAGGACAAATGGATGCATACTCAATGTGAAGTGAATAATTTCTCTAGAGTAACATTGCTCTCAAAGTTGAATTCTTTCTCCTCTTTTCCATAGCTCATATTTGTCCCATTTGTAGCCCTCAAGTGAAACTGAAGGGCCGAGTCAAAATGTTTCCAGTATATGGAAGGCCATGGATCATAGATATCATGACGTGACATGGAAACCCAACAGTATTTTTTAATTTTGGGCATTGTTATCCCCCATTTTAGGGATAACTAAGGAGATCATGTCTTGAGGCCCACAGGTCGTAGAAATGGAGTACCAAGAGCCAGATCGACTTGACCATGGCCCTGCAGGTCCCATATTTTCACTTTCCAAAGCCTCCACTTTGTCAACAGCAACAACATCCATCACCTCAACCTAGTCCTGTAGTAGAAGTGGGTCTTTCTCCATGAGGTTATGAGTCCAAGTATAATGGTATGTGTCACTCTGATCCTCAAAACCTTTGAATATGTGTATTCAATTATTTTTTTTTCTAACAGGTGCTTGGATATTATACCTGTCCACTTGACCACATCTAGGGGTAATGACAGGATGCCCTAGTAATCTTGTGCCCATAGGTTTTGAGTTTCCATTGGGGCGATTCATGAGAATCCATCGTCTGCTCCCATCATACTTACCACTTTCCATCTTTCTCCCACTCATCCATCCCATTACACTAGTCCGACCATTGGGTTGTCCAAACATTTCAGGGTTTCACCCTACTTTGTGGGAAGAAGGGGCTAAAGACCCAGAGGGTAAAAGTAGCTAGAAAAAGATATAAGCCAAAGATTGAAACCTCGATATTCTTTGCCTAGGGATCCCCGAGAAATTAGTATAGGGATTCTTAGCAAGAAACAGAGGGACCCATAAAAAATAATAAAACAAGACCCAATAAAGGGATAGGGGGTCTCATCACGATCCAGCCTATTAGGTCCATGGGCATGTAGCGGTATGACACTACCAGCAACTGGTCACCACGCCAGGGTAGTGGCTCTTGGTGGCATAGCGAAGAGAAAGGGGGTCTCATCACGATCCAGCCTTCTCATTTCCATGAAATGTTTGTGGGTAACATTTCCACCACTGGTCACCACACCAAGGCAGTGTCCCTTAACTAGCTTCTTGAAGAAAAATAAATAAGAAAAAGAAAAAAGGCATGAATGGGCTTGGAAAAATTTGCATCCATGACAGGTGCAACTCACCCTCTACATAGGCACCCACAGGTAGGCCATGCATTTCTATGCTATCACTGCACCCCTTGCCCAGACATCCATTATCCACCTCATCCACTCACATAGATTGGATTTGATTTCTTATGGAAACACCCCACATCTAGTGAACATTATCCCAATAGGACGCCATGTCACTTCTTCCAAACTTGGCTTGTAGATTAGTATAATTTCTTTAAGCACATGACTGGGTAAAAGGGGTTTTATGTACATGTTTAATAAAATTGATGATTAGATGTGATTGACATTGCTATGATCCCTGTGACTTATGAGCCCAGGGAGGGTGTATCTATTGATTTGCAGGATCATACCCGATGGACAAGTACCATTATGGATAGGTACACATGGGGAGATGGTTAGGTCAGACCTCCATGGGGCTGAAAGCCCATCAGATGGATGTTGAGACCCCAACAGGGGGCAGAGACAGATCAGAGGCTTTGCACGGGAGAAGAGGAGGACATTCCACCAAAGGAATCTTAGCAGGTCTGTACTAAGAGGGGTTGTGCCCTTTCCACCAGGACGTTGGCCTTCGAAGGCCCGTGACATCACCCGGGACACTTATGACATCATCTAGTGATATATAGGTTTTGGGAGGCAGTTGTGGCATATTTGACACGTGTGGAAATATCCAAAGGCCCAAGGAGGGCTAACGTTTTGCTCAAGAGGCTAATGTTGCACTAAAAAAGGATAACGTCACCCTAAAGGGGCATGACATCACCTTTATTTGCTTGATTAGGGTTTGATTATGACATTTAATGTAAAACAATATTATTTTGTATTTTAGGCATTGTTGGCCTTTTGTGACCTAAAATTTTTAAGGTCATTGCTATTGTATAAGTAAGAGAGCTAAAATTCTCTTTTATTCATAATATTTCACTCACCACTTTGTGAGGTCTGAAATTTTCAGCCCTCATTAGGATTTTGGCTGAAATTGTGGCACACATGTTGAAGGAGGTTCTTTCTTGGCTATTTTTGGAATTTTTCTTGGTGGGAGGTTTAAAACTAGGGTTTGGCATTGATGATACTTGGTGAATGTAAGTGAATTTATGAAATCCTTCCATTACTAGAATGGTTATAGTATTTTACTTGCATTTTTTTAATGAATTTGTTGAAATAAACCCTAGGGAATAAGCACATGTTGGTGTCCTTATTTTAATTCCCTGCTAAGATTGTGCCAAGGAGTTTTTATCCATTGAATACATTTCTATGGCCTTTCCATTGCAACACCCTACATATGCTCTTCAATCCTAATCATTTTTTATCTTGTCATTGAGCTAACGAAGGAGGAAAATGCACTAAGGCCTAGGGTTTCTACACCTTGGTGAGTCATTTTCCCCTAGGGTTTGATTGTTGAAGCCTTGGCTCAACAACACTTCACCATCAAACCATATTGTCTTTAGCCCTTCCATTATCAATTTGCTTCTTCAACATTTGTTGCTACCTTTGACTCCATTTTCCCTATGAATGTGTTGATCTATGACCTTTATGCTTGAGTGCCTTGATCACAAACTTCAAATAGCCAATACCATTGAACAATCACTAACATCTTCTAACCCTAGCTTAAAATAACCTACTAACCCTATTTCTACCATTATCCATTTGATTTATAGTTATACTTTGCAACATTTTAGCTTCTTTAAGAAAATTTAATGATTTGCTAATGCATGATAGTCTTTGCTTCTAAATGAATGATGGTATTTCGATATTGATGATAAAATGTCCTTGCTCATTGTGAAGCTTTCTTTAGCATTTATTGTGAAGTGACGCATTATGACTATTGCTATTTTACATCATTGATTTGCTTCATCAATATTATCGGTCAATTGCTTTATATCAGAAAGTCCTTGATTATATGAAGTACTAGAGAGTGATATTGCATATATATATAGTTTCTTGTTGCTTTGTTCCAAGTATGTACATTTCTGGTTATCATTATCTTTATTGGTTGTTTAGCTGGACTATCTGATAGGTGGTCACTTGTGAGGGGGGAAACTTACACTTAGCTTTAAACATTTTCTTTCTCAAAACCATAGGTCACCGGAGACGTCTCCCCTAGGCCTACCACCCTAAATAGAAAGAGATACCCTATTGAGGTGACAGTGATAGGGTAGTCTCCTGTTCAGTTAGATTCCTGCTTCTCTGCTATCTCCAACGAAGCATCATTCAATGTTGCGACAATGAATTCGAATTTGTCTGAGGTGAGGCTGGTCTTAAACTTAGTCCTAGTTTCTTTTGATTTCTTCCTTGAGGAAGGTTTTGGAGGGAAAACCTTCCTTTTCTTCAAGGGGTCCTCCTCATCTCTAGGCAGTGTAACCTTGCCTTTCTTCTATTTGACTTTGGCACCATCTATCTCTTTCTCATGAACTCCTTTCTTAGGTGAGATAGAAGCATTCTTCGCTGAGGTACTGTGGACATCTTGGGCTTATTCATTTTTCTTCGTCTTGCTTGGTCCAGGTGTATCGTGCATTTCTTCTGGACTGTAAATATCAGATAGCTTCATGGGGTCTGTTGAGATGAGGAGGTTTGCTGACCATTCCTTGGTAATCTCTTCTAAGTCCTCCTTCATCAGCTTGTAGTATGAATGCAGCTATTGTTTATGCTCATCAACATGCACTGTGATATAGATGAAATGGTGGTCCATGTTGAATTTCATCAAGGGTCTAAACCTGTGGAGTGTGTTCGAGGTTATGCGAGGTTCAAATTGGATAGCGTTCTTCAGCTGGTTGTAATAGGTGTGGAACTTTCATTTTGTTCTCGTTAAATACTTATGCAGAGCGAGCATGTTGTAAACCTTCCTKTCGCCGAGGTTGAAGTCTCTAAACTTCAATGCTACGAGCTTATCCTAGTTAGCATGAACTGCATGCACCTCTTTCGAAAGTTATGCAGTGACCAACATGTATTCAAARTCTCTGTGCACACTGTCTCGGTTTATTGCGCCACTCAGAGGTGGTATATAGGAAAGTAGGATGCTCGAAATTATCTTGGCATTTGTGAAGTCATCCTTGTGCTTAGTTTTCCTTTCACGGGACAGTCCTGCTCCGTGGGAAGAGGATGGAGAGGCCGATAGTCCTCTCATCGATGATGCTTGTATACTTGTAGACACTCCTCTTTTCGACATGACTCTCTCTGTCATCAAGTTGAGGAGAACTTCTGTCACTGATTCTTCAACTGCGGTGAGATCGTCAAACATATGTGCTCAGGATTAAAATTATCGGGGTCACGACGGACTTAGACACTACACTGGAATAATAGCAAGGGCACAGTGATCATTGTATGCAATTAATTCAGTCTGTGGGCTTCAAATTCTTAGTTAACAAAAGTGTTCTCCATGCATGACGCAAGGGGATACGTAGGCAACTCGGCAACGGTTCGCGTGCAATGGTTATGAACCCCTATTAACTCTCGTTCAAATCATTATAGCGCAGTCCAATGGTATGATGAAGAACCTTTATTGATTTTATGTCCATTCGGAGTGGAAGTCGAACGGATATATCAGCCCCAACGGTTATATTTCTTCGCCATGTGTCATTTTTATGATATCCCAACGAAGCTCCAATTCTACAAATTTTCTTTCTACGAAGTTCCCTCTGGGATCTTCTGTAACTTTTCAATATTATCCCTCTTCTTACTTACCTTTCTATCCTTATTTCCAGTGAGCTTCGTTTCGGTAGTCTCTTTTCCATTTTCATTCTTATCATCTTTTAACATAGTCACTGCGCGTTGTTGAGATTCTTTCCTAGGATTCAGGGGTAATACCTCTTCTTTATCTAGAGTAAGTACTTCAGTCTTCTATGGGTCTCCTAATGTTCTTGCAGCTTTGACATTAATGTTTCTAGTGACAACTAGCTTTGATCTGTTCTCATGTTCTTTAATCAATTGTGTGATCCTTCTAGCCATGAAATATCTTAAGTCTTGTTTCTTCTGTTTTGAGGCTTCTTCTTCTTCCTTCCATCTGGCTTGAGCTCTGTCAATCCAAGGTTTTCGTATTAACATGGTAAATGAGGCACTATATTCAATAAACTTAATAATCTAAAAATCTTTCGTTGTCAAAGTTCCAATAACATTCATAGGTATCTAAGCGAGCTTCCCACATAAGTTTACCATCTTTCCTCTGAATAGTCCTATTCCTCCTAATGAAGGGATCGTAGCAGGCCTTCCTATAACTCCCCAAGTTCTCTCTAGCATAATATTCACCTGTGTTTCCTCATCTATAACATAGTCAATGTTGAAGTCGCTTATTCTTGCTTCAAGGCACTCTTTTTCTTTAAAGATCTCTGATAATCTAATATGTTGGTGATCATCCAAGGTTTCTTTTATCTGTAGTAATACCTTCTCTGATTCTTTCTAGGGTTCTTCTATAGTCTTAGTTTCTGGATCTTTCTTAGGGTTTTCTTGTCTTATGTTCATACTTTCAAGCTTAGCAATCATTCTGGGGCAATCCAACATTTCATGGTTCATAGCCTTACAGTAAAGAAAACTAGGTCTTCTTCCAAGGAATTCCTTAGCTAGATGTCCTAGTCTTCTACAACTATAACATAGGGTTAATCCTCTCTTTCTTTTAAATGATCCCCAATCTCTTTTGTACTGCGCACTAGGATCGTATGAGCTAACCTACAACAAATTCTTTCTAGGATCCTGCATCCATTTGTTAGTCCAAACATCTTTTCTATTCATAGGTATAATATATATTTCATGATTCTTATCATATCTATTCATATCAAACCTTCTTTCATATATTAGTGCCCTATTTTTTAAGTTAGGACAGAATCTATCAATCATACCTATATCTATACTCTAGTAGAAAAACATTTCACTTATCTTACTTTTACAGAGCACAAAGATTTCAGATCTAAAACTTTTTAACTATTCTTACCTTTATCAGAGCACAAAGATTACAGATCTTACCTCTTTTAATCATAAATTCTTACGTTTACGTTTCTTAGAGTGTCAAGCGTTCAGATCTTTCTTCTTTCCTTCAAATCTAATCTTCTTTTCTTCAGATCGGGCTTCTTCTTTCTCAGTTCCCAGCAATCACAGTTTTAGGTCTCGGCAACGGAACCATTTGTTGGCATAGGGGTAGACCCAGGGTTCAATGCTACAATAGCACACCAACAAATCCCTAACTACCAGCCCATTCAACAACACCTGCGAAGCAGATGAAATCTCACCCGAGGTAGAGGTAGGGGTTGTTGCAAGACTCAGGTGTCTGCAACCTTAGCTAGGACACAGGTATGTGATTATAATACTTAGCACAACTCTTAGCATCGTCAGTTCCTTAATATGTAATCACTATTCACTTCGTTGAGACAACAAATCTTCGCAGCATTCACATTAATCTACAGTATTCAAGCACTTAGCATCTACAAATGGATCAGAATGAGCATATCAAGCACTAAGCATGAATATCTAGATCAGATCTAACACGATCTGATCTATCTAAACATATCAGAGAACTTAGCATATAACATATGAACACATCAAGACAAAGAACAAATCACATAACACAGTGTTTACGTGGTTCACCCCCACCCTTGGGCTACATCCACCAACTCTTCTTCTTTATATTCTTCGGTCAATTGGTTACAAGCATAGAGCCTCAAAACCCTTACTCTGCACATGACATAAGATCTGCATAGCTCGCTAGATCCCTCTTCCTTGCGTTACAACACTAAGCCTCCTATCGTATCACATAGGGACTTGCACTCAGCTCTATAAGTCTTACACAGAATGCACAAAGCCTTGATCAAACAGATCCCACTCTTGGCACTTAGCCTACATCACATAGATATATCATCCACTACTTCTCTATATGGCCTAGACATCTATATATACATACAAAATAGGCCTAAACATGGGTAAACCCATGGTCCGACATTCGATTCCCGTTACATATTCCCAAAAACCCAAAAAGGGTGTCGAGATCCCATGATCTTCACTTCGTCTTGCGCTCCTCCTTCGACAGGTTGTCAAAGTCTCAAAATAGGTCAACATGACCAAGAAATTCCCAAAACTTGGTCAAGGGCCAACAGGCAGGGGTGGTTGCAAGACTCAGGTGTCTGCAACCTTAGCTGGGACATAGATCTGTGATTATAATACTTAACACAACTCTTAGCATCGTCAATTCCTTAATATGTAATCACTATTCACTTCATTGAGACAACGGATCTTCGCAACATTCACATTAATCTATAGTTTTCAAGCACGTAACATCTACAAATGGATCAGAAAGAGCATATCAAGCACTAAGCATGAATATCTAGATCAGATCTAACATTCTCACATATAATAAGCACCAAGCATGAATAGATCTATCTAAACATATCAGAGCACTTAGCATATAACATATGAACACATCATGACAAAGAACAAAGCACATAACACAGTGTTTACGTGGTTCACCCCTGCCCTAGGGCTACGTCCACCAACTCTTCTTCTTTATAGTCTTTGGTCAATCCATTACAAGCACAGAGCCTCAAAACCCTTACTCTACACAGGACAGAAGATTTGCGCAACTCGCTAGATCCCTCTTCCTTGCATTACATCACTAAGCCTCCTATTTTATCACACAGAGACTTGCACTTAGCTCGATAAGTCTTACACAGAATGCACAAAGCCTTGATCACACAGATCCCACTCTTGGCACTTAGCCTACATCACATAGATATATCATCCTCTACTTCTCTCTATGGCCTAGACATCTATATATACATACAAAATAGGCCTAAACATGGGTAAACCCATGGGCCAACATCTCATTCCCATTACATATTCCCAAAAACCCAAAAAGGGGCCCAAAAGGGGGCTAAGGTCCCATGATCTTTGCTTCGTCCTGTGCTCTTCCTTCGATAGACTGTCGAAGTCTCAAAATAGGTCAACATGACCAAGAAACTCCCAAAACTTGGTCAAGGGCCAACAAAATTCAAGATGGAGCTGAGGAAGAAGGGGAACAAGCCACCCTTTTTCAGAAATAGTTCTCAAGGACAACAAACCCCTAGAGAGCCCAAAATGACTGAGACAGGTGGGAAAAGGCCAAGGCAGACACACACTCAATGTTGGGGTTGTAAAGGAGATCATTTGTATAGAGACTGTCCTCATAGAAAAGATAAAGTGAGAATTTTCCATAATGTACAACAAGATGAAACAATGGAAAACATGGGCATAAGTGTTCCAAGGATCTATGCATCCCTGGACAACAAGCAAGCAGAGTTTCAATCACATGTGATTGAAGTAGAAAGTATGATCAATAACTATACCTTTACTATTTTAATATATTCAAGAGCTAGTCATAGATACATAGATCCTAAGGTGGTGTAGAGATTGCAATTTCCAAGAAACAAGCATGGGAAATCTTGGTTTGTGCAGCTGGCTACAGGAGCCAAGAGAAAATTTATTGAGCTGGTTAAATCTTGTCCAATGGACATAAATGGGCTAAGTACCAATGAAGATTTGAACATCCTTCCCTTGGGTTCATATGATTGTCTAATTTGTATGAATTGGTTGGACAAACACCATGTCGTATTAGACCATCATAACAAGGCATTTACTTTTCTGAATGAGGAAGGGAACCCAAGAACAGTCCAAGGAATTCCCAAGGCAGTTACTATCTGAGAGATATCAACAATGCAACTGAAGAAGTGTTATAGGAAGGGCTGGAAAATATTTGTAGCTCATATGGAGAAATCACCTAAGGATAAGGTGAAAAATATTGAGGATCATGCAGTCCTGAAATATTTTAAGGATGTGGTCAAGGAGATACCAGGACTAATACCAAAGAGAGATATTGATTTCTCTATAAACTTAATGCCTGGAGCAACTCCAGTATCCAAGACTACCTACAGGATGAGTACACCAGAGCTGAAGGAATTGAAAATGCAGCTTGAAGAACTTCTAAAGAAGGGGTATATATGCCCAAGTGTTTCACCTTGGGGTTCCCCAGTTTTATTTGTAAAGAAGAAGGATGGGACATTGAGACTGTGTATTGACTTCAAAAAATTGAACAAAGTAACTATAAAGAATAAGTATCCTTTGCCAAGGATTGATGATATCTTTGATCAGTTTAACGATGCAAGGATATTTTCAAAGATTTACCTTAGATTTAGTTATCATCAAGTAAGAATAAGATATGAATACATCAACAAGGCTACCTTATGGACAAGGTATGGTCATTATGAATTCACAGTGGTGCCATTTGGGCTATCAAATGCACCAGCTATTTTCATGTGCTTGATGAATGGTGTTTTCTGGGAATACTTAGACAAGTTTGTCATTGTCTTCTTGGATGACATCCTTTTATATTCCAATTTAGAAGAAGAACATGAGAATCACTTGAATATGGTGTTACAAGTGTTAAGAGAGCACCAAGTGTATGCCAAATTGAGCAAGTGCTCATTTTATCATAACCGAATTCACTATTTGGGGCATATCATATCTGAAGAATGGATAGTAATGGACCCTGAAAAGATTGAAGATATTAAAAGGTGGAAAACACCTAAGAATGTGACAGAAGTCATATCCTTCATGGGTCTAGCTGGCTACTACAAAAGATTCATTGCGGGGTTTTCAAGGATTGCTCACCCGATCACTTCCTTGCAAAGGAAGGGGGTGAAGTTTCAATGGACAACTGAATGTGAAAGGAGCTTCCAACAATTGAAGCAGTTCTTAACCAATGCTCTGGTTATGATAATTTCATATCCTAATGAGGATTTCATGATTTTCACATATGCATGAAAAGAAGGACTAGGTGGAGTCCTCAGTCAGAATGGTTTTGTGGTATGTTTTGAATCTAGAAAATTGAAAGAGCATGAAAGGCTCTATTCTAGTCATGATTTGGAGTTGGAATCCATAGTACATTCCTTGAATAAGTGGAGACACTACCTCATGGGAAAAATATTTGAGTTGAGGACAGACCATAATGGTCTGAAATATCTATTTGATCAGCCAACTCTAAATGCCATACAAAGTAGATGGTTAGATTTTCTCTGTGAGTATGACTTTGATATCAAGAACATCAAAGGAAAAGAGAACAAAGTGGTTGATGCACTCAGCAGGAGAGTGCATGAACTACATGCTACAACCATTATCATGTATCAAACTGATCTTAAAGGCAAAATCTATGAGGTTGCAAAAGCATATTTGCAGTACATGGAGTTAGTAACAAAATTATAGCAAGGTAAAATGCAATAGAAGGTTGAAGATTATAAATTGGGAAATGATGAAATTTTCATGTACAGGAACATAATTTATGTACCCAATTCTCATGAATTGAGGAGTATGATCTTGAGAGAGATGCATAATGTACCTTATGTTGGACACCTAGGATATTAGAAAACCATTGCAGTTGTCAAGAGCCAATACTTTTGGCCAAGCATGAAGAGGGAAATTGTTGAGTACATTGCTAAATGTTAGGAGTATCAAAGGGTAAAGGATGAGCATAGAAACCTTGTTGGGTTGCTACAACCATTGCCCATTCCTAAGTGGAAGTGGGAAGTGGTGTCAATGGATTTCATCACCAAAGTACCCAGAACAAGCAAGCAACATGATTCTATCATGGTGGTGGTGGACACGCTTACTAAAGTTGCTCATTTCATTCTAATGAATATAACTCACAAGGAAAACAATGTTGTTGATATTTGTATGAGGGAAATAGCATGCTTGCCTGGCATACCCAAAACAATTTTTGCTGATAGAGACCCAAATTTTACCGAAATGTTTTGGAAGTGACTATTCAAAGGATTCAAAACAAATCTGAACATCAACACAACTTATCATCCTGAGTCTGATGGGAAAATAGAAAGGGTGAAACAAGTGATAGAGGATATGCTAATAATGTACATGATGGACAAACCATATAAATGGGAAGACTATATACACTTGCTAGAATTTGCTTACAATAATGGGCACCAAGCATCTTTGAATATGGGCCCATTTGAGGAACTTTATGGAAGAAAGTGCAACACACCAATAAGTTGGGACAACCTAGCTGATAGAGCAGTGGTTGGGCCAAAGTTGCTTAGGGAAATGGAAGAGAAGATGTCAAAGATAAAGTAGAATTTAAAGACTACTCAAGATAGGAAGAAAATCCACATTGATAAGGGCAAAATTCACAGATAATTATGTATTGGTGATCTGTGTTTCTGAAAGTGAAGTCCAATAGAAGTTCCCTAAAATTGGGAAATTGTTCCAAATCGGTAGATCGTTACTGTGGTCAATTTGAAATCCTATAAAAGATTGGGCATGCAGCTTATATGTTTGCATTACCTGCATCTATGACCATTGATAATGTATTCCATTTATCATTGCTTAAGAAATATATACCTGATGTTAATCATGTTATTGATTGGAATGTGATCCAGGTGGAGCAAGAAGTCTCTTTTCAAGTGCATCCGGTACGCATTCTGGACAGGAAAATCAAGCAGCTCCAGAATTGATCCATAGGGATAATCAAGGTCCAATGGACTTGGTATGGTCATGAGGATGCAATGTGGGAGCACGAAGCAGCCATGCGGGTAGGATACCCGCATCTTTTTTAATATTTTTGAAAATCTTTTTGTAATATGTAAATATGATTCATTGAGGACAGTGCATGTATAAGGGAAGGGGATTTGTTGGCCCTTGACCAAGTTTCGAGGATCCTTGGTCATGTTTGACCTATTTTTGGGACTTCGACAGGCTTTCGAAGTGGAGATTGCGGGATCTCAGCCCCCTTTTAAGGATTTTTGGGTTTTGGAATTATGTAACAGATATGGGTATGTCGGCCCATGGGTTTACCCATGCTTAGGCCCCTTTTTGTAATATATAAATAGATGCTAGGCGATGTAAGAAAGAGATAGTAAGTGACTAGTCAGTGTGAGCCACTGTTGCTAAGCGAAAAAAGTATATCTATGTGATTTGGCTTTGTGCGCACTTTGTGAGACTTGCAAGGTTAAGTGAAAGTGACGGTGGAAGGTTGTGTAAGGATTTGTGCTTAGATCTAATTGGGGAAGGAGGATCTGGTAGAGTGCACGCAGATCTCATGTCCTATGCAGAGTAGATTTTTTGTGGCTTTATGCATGTAACTAATTGACATAAGATAATAGAAGAGAAGAAGAGTTGGTGGACGTAGCCCCAGGCCGGGGGTGAACCACGTATATCCTATGTTGTGGTGCCTTGTGTGATGTATTGATGTGTTTATGTGTTGACCTGCTCAAGTTCTTTGATATAGATGAATGATAGGTAGATCTGATGTTTCTTTGTGCTTAATAATGAGAGTGAATGCTAGACTTGACCTATGTGAGTGTGCTTAGTGCTTGAATCTGCTAGATCTGATCTGATTCTTTATGCTAAGTGCTAGATCTGGTTGAATACTACGATGCTCTATAATTAGGATTTCATCTGCGAAGTAGATGCTGGTTAAATATTGATGAATTGTATTTCTAAGTGCTCTGTAAGGTGTTACAATCACAAATTGGTGTCCCAGGTAAGGTTGCAGACACTCGAGTCTTGCAACCACCCCTGCCTCTACCTCGGGTGAGACTTCATCTACTTCGCAGGTGTTGTCAAAAGGGCTGGTAGTTAGGTTTTTTTTGTGTGCTCTTGAGCATTGAACCCTAGGTCTGCCCCTATGCCAACAAATGGTTCCATTGCTGGGACCTAAAACTGTGATTGTTGGGAACTGAAGAAGAAGAAGCTTTATGCAAAGATCTGATTTAAAACTGTGGAAGATCTATGTGTAGATCTGTTGCCCTAGTGCATAGTATTCTACTTAACTTATGAAGATATGTGCTAAGAAGAGAAGTCTGATCTGAAGAAAAGAGGAAAGAAGAGTGAAAACTTTTAGATCTGAAAGCTTTGTGCTCTAATAAAGGTAAAAGTGTGAATTTTTTTTTTTTATTAAAGAGGTAAGATCTGTAATCTTTGTGCTTTGTTAGAAGTGAGATAAGTGGAATTTATTGTTTCTAAAGTATGGATCTAGGTATGATTGATAAAAAAATTCCTAGCTTAAAAAATAGGGCACAGCTAGATGAAAGAAGGTTTGATTTGAATAGATCTGATAGAAATAATGAAGGATATGTTATTCCTATGCATAGAAAGGATGTTTGGACTAACAAATGGATGCAAGATCCTAGAAAGAATTGTTTGCAGGTTAGCTACCATGATCCTAGTACGTAGTACAAGAAAGGTTGGGGATCATTTAAGAAGAAGAGAGGATTAACTCTTTGTTACAGTTGTAGAAGATTGGGACATCTTGCTAAGGAATGCCCTGGTAAAATACCTAGTTATCTTTGTAATAAATTTGTGGATCATGAAGTTTCAGATTGACCTAGAATGATTACTAAGATTGAAAGAATGAATATGAGACAAGAAAACCTTTAGAGAGATCAAGAAACTGAGACCATGACAGAACCCCAAAGAGAATCCGAGATTGTACTATTGCAGATGAAAGAAACCCTGAATGATCACAGAAATATCAACTTATCAGAGATCTTCAAAGAAAAAGAATACATAGAAGCGAGAATAGGAGACTTCGACATTGATTGTGTTCTGTATGAAGAAACATAGGTGAATGCCATGACAGAAAGAACTTGGGAAGATTTAGGAAATCCTGTTATGATTCCTTCATTGGAAGGAATAGGATTATTTAAAGGAAAACTGATAACCCTATGTGGAAGACTCACCCAAATATCTATGAGTGATCATGGAGCTTCGACAGAGGAATATTTTGAGGTTGTTAAATTTATTGAGAACAATGCCCCATTTTCTATGTTACTAGGAAAGCCTTGGATTGAAAAGGATCAAGCTAGAATAAAAGAAGAGGAAGTCTTAGAGCAGAAGAAGCAAGAATTAAAATATTTCATGACAAGAAGGATATCACACTTGATCGAATAACAGGAGAATAGATTGAAGCTATTTAGAACCATAAACTTGGATGTTGAAGTTGAGAGAACACAAGCAGACTCACAGATGAGTAGAGCACCTACCCCAGAGAGAAAATAAGTAATACCCTTGAATCCTATGAAAGAATATCAACAACGCGAAGTCACTGTGCCAAAAGAAGACAAGAATCAGAATGGAAAGAGGAATATCGAGATGCAGATCACCGGAAAGAAGGCTAGAAAACTCAGTAAGAAGAGAGCAAAGTTTGAAAAGTTACAAAAGGTTCTAAAGGGAACTTGGCAGAAGGAAAATTTGCAAAATTGGAACTTCGTCGGGATAGCAGAACAGCGCCACATGGCACTTCACCATGGCGAAGCAATATAGTCGTTGGAAATTGTATAACTATTAGACCAACACCTCGAATGGTTAGAACGACACTTATGATCAGAAATATCTCCACCAGAGCATTGGGACCGTGCCATAATGGATGGAACTGCATTAATGAAGGATTCTCGCCCATTGGATAGATCTGTTACCTAGCTGTCTACTGATTCCATCGAGCATTGCACCGAGAACACTTTTTCCAACCATGATTATCTGATCCCGCAGATTGGTTAATTTCACACAGTGATCATCGAGCTATCAACATTCATCCCATTGCATTGATTAGTTTCCCTTCAAACCCGAGACATTAAACCACGAGCGTGTATATCCAAAGAACTTGGAGCAGTCCAAGAGTCTATGAAGGAGGTACTCATTGACCTCATGACTAAAAGAGTAATGTCTGAAAGGTTAATGTTTGTGCATGTACAAGAATCATCAATGAGAGGAGTCCAGGCCTCTCCATCGACCGCTCGTGGATCTGGACCATCTCGAGTCGCAGCAGAAAAGAGAACCAAGCACAGAGATGACCTAGAAAATGCGAAGCTAATCCTAACCATATTACCCGACTACATCTCGCCGGTGGTCGGCGCGGTGAGTCTTGATAGTGTACCTAGAGACTTTGATTACACCCTGGTTACTCCATACCTCCTGAAGGGGATACGTGCAGTTAGAGCGCAGTAGGATAATATTACAACGTTGAAGTTTAGTGACTTTAACCTAGGATACCGCAAAAACCATAATATGCTCACCCCTTATAAATACTTGACTAGGACAAAGGGGAAGAACTCGAAAATAATCCCCCATCCATGGATGATGAACCTCGCACAGTCCACCTTGTTGAATGTAATGAAGATCCCACATTTTGGACAACACCAGGAGGTTAACGCCTGTGTTAAGCTCCTACTCTCATGTTACCATGGAGGCTACTTATGGATAGACCACCATATCACAATCGATCCGATGCTGATCCATAGGATCACCGGATTGAGCATGAAAGGACCCGACCCGTAGGTCTTCTATCCAGGGAAGGGTATTGATCATGCATTAGCATAGAAGATCAAGGATACCTACGACAATGTTGAGAAGGGGACGCGAGGCTACAAGGTAGCTTCCATCCATAGTGGTGCAGTGTGCCTAGCATGCCAATTAATCGCATGAAATCTTGTGAGAAAGAATAGACCCACACAGGTCACAAGGTTTGTTGTTGACCTTGCCAAGAAATGCGTGGATGGCCTACATATGAACTGGGTGAAGTACCTAGTTAACCAGTTGTAATTAGACTGTTGTGAAGCACAAGATAAAGGCTACGAGTTCCACTTTAGATGGCTCCTGATCTTCATCGCCTTTACTGCTTGGGAAATGCCGGAAGGTGAGACCTTCCCAGACATTGAGTCATTCGATCCGCTCGCTGTGAAGTTCACCACGCTCTGGTACTCGAGCGATATGGGAAAGCAATGGTAGTAAAATGTGGTATTTCATACATATTATCTCCAACTGAAGATGGATATCGAAGTTGAACCTCGCATGATGCCAAACACCCTACAGCGGTTCAGGCCCCTTATGAAGTTCTGCGCAGATCGACACTTCATCTATATCATTGTGTGAGAAGACGAGCACAAAGAGGAGTTGTAGTCATACTACAAGCTCACAAAGGAGGACATCGAGGAGATAACTAAGGACTGGTGAGCAGACCTCCTTCTCCCTGCTAACCCTGCAGAGATGTCTGATCCCGAACTTGAAAGCTCGGAGGTCACTCACAAAGAACATGACACACCTAGAACCAGCAGAAGGAAGAAGACCAAAGAAGTATAAGACTTGAGTAGCGCATCAGAAGAGACTGCTTCAGTATCACCTGGCCGAGGGGGTGATGGCGAAGTAGAAGAGACAAACGACAAAGAAGACCAGCAGAAGCAAAGAGAAGTCACACCACCTAGGGATCCTTCTGATGAGGTTGATCCCTTGAAGAAAAGGAAGGTTTCTCCCACAAAACCCACTTCCCAAAAGAAATCTAGAGACACCATGACTAAGATGCATACTGTGCTCACTATCGATGACTTTGACTGCATCACCGCAGCTGTGAACGTCGCCTCACAGGAAATCTTACAAAAACATGAAGATAAGCAGGAGGATATGTACGACAGAATCAAGGTTGAACTCAGAGGAGTACAAAAGGCCCTTCAGTCCAGTCGTGCAATGTCCATTGCACCCCTACCGTCAAAAGAACCAGAGTTGGGAGATGAGCCTGCCCAACTCTGTGGACTAGTGGAAACAATCGAAGCTCGCCTTTGTCAAGCACAGGAAGAAACAGAACAAGCCACACAGGCCTTGAAACAAGTGAAAGAAGTAGTCATAGAACAACGTCGAGCTGCGGAATAAGAGAAGGTTGCTCTCCAGAAAAATTTTGAAGAGGAGAAAGTGCAGATCCAGCAAGAAAAAGAATAGTTGCTCGCAAAACATCTTGAAGTGAAAGAAGCAGTCAACAGAGCAATTCGCTCTGTGAAGGGCTTATAGAAGAAGGAGGAATAACTAGTAGAGCATCAAGTGGCACAAGTCACGGAAGTTATCTAGCAGCTACAACAAAGAATAGTAGACTTAGAGCTCCAAAAAGTGCCCAGTACTCCGCAGGATGTGCGAGATCAAAGAGAAGCGACTGCTCGAGGTGCAATTGAAAGAATCAAGGCCCTCACCATGGAATGTAAACAACTGAGTGATCACAATCCCTAGACCTATGAGTGACTCACTGACAATCCCAAATTGAAGGCATTGGAGTCACATCTCCAAGAGGAAAAATAGCGAGAATAAATGGTATAGGCGCAGTTGAATCCCCTGTCAGCAGTTGAAAGGATGAAGCAATCCCAAGAGTAACGCACTGCTCAACGACAGCTCCACACCATTCAGAGCAGAGTCATGGAAGTAACTTAGAGGCTCCAACCTATACAAGATGAAGCTTTCCAACTGTTCACAGAGATCGAAGGCCGAGGAGCAGAATTGGAGCAAGTCATCACTGCAGCTAAACATTGCTTAGAGGGACCTGTCAATGAAGAAATCATCCAAGAGTTTGTTGAACCGGAGGTCAAGGCATAGCAATAGGTCAAAGAAACTCAGGCCAAGATAGAGGATTTTGAGGCAGAGATACCCAGACCAGAGTGACTCGGGATGAGTCATAGATGAGTGTTGGGAGCATGTTGTTCCTTGACCAAGTTTCGAGGATCCTTGGTCACGTTTGACCTATTTTTGGGACTTCGACAGGATGTCAAAGGGGGAGCGCAAGTCGAAGCAGAGATCGCAGGATATCGACCCCCTTTTAGGGATTTTTTGATTTTGGAATTATGTAATGGGTATGGGGATGTCTTCCCATGGGTTTACCCATGCTTAGGCCCCTTTTTGTAATATATAAATAGATGCTAGGCAATGTAAGAAAGAGACAGTAAGTGACTAGTTAGTGCGAGCCACTGTTGCTAAGTGAAAAAATTAGATCTGTGTGATTTTGATTTGTGCGCACTGTGTGAGACTTGCAAGGGTAAGTGCAAGTGACTATGGAAGGTTGTGTAAGGCTTTGTGCTTAGATCTACTCAGGGAAGGAGGATCTAGTGGAGTGCACACAGATCTCTTGTCCTATGTGGAGTAGGGTTTTTTTGGCTTTGTGCATGTAACTGATTGGCATAAGATAATATAAGAGAAGAAGAGTTGGTGGACGTAGCCCCAGGCCGAGGGTGAACCACGTATATCCTATGTTGTGGTGCTTTGTGCGATGTATTGATATGTTTATGTGTTGACTTTCTTAAGTGCTTTGATATAGATAAATGATAGGTAGATCTGATGTTGATTTGTTCTTAATAATGAGAGTGAATGCTAGAACTAACCTATGTGAGTGTGCTTAGTGCTTGAATCTGCTAGATTGGATATGTTTCTTTATGCTAACTACTAGATCTGGTTGAATACTACGATGCTCTGTAATTAGGATTTCATCTGTGAAGTAGATGTTGGTTAAATATTGATGAACTATATTTCTAAGTTCTTTGTAAGGTGTTACAATCATAGATCGGTGTCCCAGCTAAGGTTGCAGACACTAGAGTCCTGCAACCACCCCTGCCTCTACCTCGGGTGAGACTTCATATGCTTCACAGGTGTTGTCGAAAGGGACTGTAGTTAGGGTTTTATTGGTGCGTTCTTGAGCGTTGAACCCTGGGTCTGCCCCTGTGCCAAAAGGATTGCAATACCTCAAGGTCGAGCCCCTGATGAATTGTGATTATTTTTATAGGCTAGTGATCCAAGTGATTATAAGCTAGGAGGCTTATGTCATGATTAGGCTAGAGATCCTAGATGCTAAGGATAGTGAGCCTATTTTTGTATATCTAAATACTCATATCGTTAATATAAATACATCATTGCGTGTGGACCAACCATGAAGAAAGATTTATGGGGGACTAAGATCCACTAGATAAGGAAAGGGAAGGGGCTAAGAGGCTAGGAAAAAGGGCTAAGCTAGAGGGCTTATCTCTAAGGGAATAATATTATATTATTATTTCCTAAAGACTAAGGTTTGGTAAATAACTGAAGTTATCCTAAGTTCCTCTGTGGAGGGGAATGAATGATAAGTGGATCTCATGCAGCTTCATGAAGATAGGTGTTTGATTTGGGACATGAATTTTTATGTGGGGAAACTTCGTTGTTGGAGGGTTCACTCTGAATTCTTTCCATGCTTCCCTCACACTCACAAACTCACGCACTGATCCATCCTCTCCATCATTGACCTCTGCAACATTCACATGCCTCTGGAACCTACAACATTTTTGGATCCATATCATACTTTTCCTATGAAGCATAGCACGAATACATAGTTCATGAGCCATATATCACACCCTATCCATTTTTTTGTTGTTTCCCATGCTTTTTCTCCAGATTGTGTCTTGCTATCATTACCATATCCCATACCTGATTTTTTTATTGTTATTACCCTTAGTGGATTGGCTTGGGAGATGGATTGAAGAAGAAGGTTTTCAGGTCTATGAGAAAATTTTTGCTAGTGAGAGAGGTTGTTGGGGAAGTGATTTTCCCAGAGGGAGCCTCACAGTAGTTGTAGCGCTCCGAGACTTCATGTCTGAGTTGTTGTTAAATCCCTGGAAGGGGAGTGGGGAAGTCAAAGGACTGTCGAGCAGAGAAGGGGCACACTCCCTGGGGTGGGACAAGCATGTGGGGAATGAGGGACTATAATTTGTGGACATGAGTGGACTCTTGGGGACAGAATCCTTCCTACAGACCTTTTAACGTCAGCCTAGACAAGGATTCCCTTTACTCTAGGTGGATTTTAGTCCCATCTCAGGGGTGACCCATTGTTGATAGCTTGGAGCAGTGTGGTCTAAGGCTGGGTGGTTCGTGGAAGGTCTGAACAAATTTGGTGGGCATCAATTAAAAGATGATTATCAATTGTGTTAATGACACATGTTGTGTTTAAGTACATGTATGTTATTTATAATAATTGCATGTGTTTGTTGCATGTATGTTTTATTGTTAATTCTGCATGAATCTGTGTTGTAGTAGAATGTTTATGTCTATTTAAATTTGCATTATATATATATATATATATATATATATATATATATATATATATATATATATATATATATATATATATATATATATATATATATAT